>MCJB01030968.1:103047-121088 GCA_002018475.1 Nicotiana obtusifolia
TTTTTGGGGGGGGGGGAGGGAGCTTGTTTAGACAGTTATATCATTTTGGGAGATCAGTTTTCAACCAATGGATTGAAGAGATCGAAGGGCTGAGATTAAACTAGTAAAAAACGACGTCGTTTGATTATTAAAGGGAACTGGACCGAGTAATGGGGCGAAGCTTGAGCGGATTTGGCAATAGATTGGGCTCCTCTGCTGGCCCAAATTCGATTTGAGCCCAACAACCCTTCTCTTTTCTCCTTCTACTTTTATTATATTTTTCCAAAGCTAACCACTTCACTAAATATTCCAAATTAAACCTATTTTTGCAAAATTAACCTAGTAAACTATCATTTAACCCATTATTTAACTAAAAATGCATGTAATGTGACTAATGTAAATTTTTTGTGACTTTTATTTTTTAATTATGCAATTAATATGTAATTAAATCCTAAAAATGCAATTAAAACCTAAAATAGTATGAAATAAAGATTTAAACATTTTTATGGATTTTCTATGATTTTAAGATATTAAATATGCACCAAAAAGAAAATCAATGCAAATAAACAAAATAAAGAGAAATTCTTAGAAATTATATAACAATCAAAAACAATTAGAAAACTATTTTTGTGGACTTTGTAGGAGTATTTTTTGTAGGACAAAAATTACGTGCTCACAGCTGCCTCTCTTTGCTCGAGAACATGGAGAGTTTTCCGGCAAAGATAAAGTGAGCAATCATGAGCAATTTTTTCCCATTTGAATACTCCATATGAAGCATTTTTAAAGAGTTTGACCGAACCTTGCTTCGGTGGTTGCCTACATATCCTTCGCTATAAAGGAATCAGGTCGGTGTAGTTCTGGAAGTTTTGGTAGCTGGGACTACTGGGGAGCTGTGATTTCACTTTTGTTGCTGCTGTAACTGCTTGCTGAACTCCTTATTACACCAAAGTCAAAATGAAAAAGAAACTAAACAAGTCTATCAGCTACGAGTTACAAGATTCCTATCTATAAGTCTTCTGAAACTTGATCTTGAGTCTTGACTGGTTGATTCTTCATGCAGACTCTGATCTGAATCTTGATGCTTGCTAGCTGCAGGTGCTAGTTCATTCTTCTACGGCTTTTTCTGATCAAAATAGGAAATACAATGCTCGTTACTTCAGTCTTGTCTTGAGCAGTCCACATCTTTACATCCGCTTCTGCATTTTGGCTCATGTCCTTTTTCTTTTCTTTCTTTATTTTGTATTGAGACTTCTTCTTTTGGTCACCTCGAACCCTGTGCCTCAAGGGAAAACCTGCTTAGACATCAAAACAAACAAACAAACAAACTTTTTCTGCCCCAGTTTTCATTAGGAAAATTTCATGAGTTATTTGTGACAAATCTCTATATTACTTCATTATTGAAAGCGATAAAAGGGTCGGGAATGGTGTACTCGGAGAAAATATGATTCCTTGGGAATGGTGTGCCCTGATTATCAAAATGGTGTTCCAAATAGGGAGTAGAAACTCTATGTTGGAAAAGAAAACTAGGGAGTGGAGACCATATGTCTAAAATAAAATCAACTAGGGAGTAGAGACCCTATGTTGGAAAAGAGACTAGGGAGTCGAGACTCTATGTCTAAAATGAAATCAACTAGGGAGTGGAGACCCTATGTTGGAAAAGCAACTAGGGAGTGGAGACCCTATGTCTAAAAAATCAACTAGGGAATGGAGGCCCTATGTTGCAAAATTGACTAGGGAGTGAGGGCCCTATGTCTAAAATAAAATCAACTAGGGAGTGGAGACCCTATGTATAAAATAAAATCAACTAGGGTGTGGAGACCCTATGTTGGAAAAGCGACTAGGGAGTGGAGACCCTATGTCTAAAATGAAATCAACTAGGGAATCGAGACCTTATGTTGGAAAAGCGACTAGGAGTGGAGACCCTATGTCTAAAATGAAATCAACTAGGTAGTAGAGACCCTATGTTGGAAAAACTACTAGGGAATGGAGATCCTATGTCTAAAATAAAATCAACTAGGGAGTGGAGACCCTATGTTGGAAAAGCGACTAGGGAGTGGGGGCCCTATGTCTAAAATAAAATCAACTAGGGAGTGGAGACCCTATGTTGGAAAAGCGACTAGGGAGTGGGGGCCCTATGTCTAAAATGATATCAACTAGGCAGTGGAGACCATATGTTGGAAAAGCGACTAGGGAGTGGAGACCTTATGTCTAAAATAAAATCAACTAGGGAGTGGATATCCTATGTTGGAGTATTGAGGAACCTCTTCGGAGTATTGAGGAACCTCTTGGAATAAAGTTAGACCGAAAGGGATTGAAAGAAAAACAAGCACTAGAATGGAGAATGAATTTAGACAAGAGGTATCCCTTTCGGGGAAAGGAAAGAAGGACTAATCTGGAGTACATGCGGACTTCAATGAACATGACATGCCTTTTGGACTGGATGCCTATCCGTGTAAACCGTCCGACTCTTAGAAATTCATCACAACTTTTTCCTCGAAACCGAAAAACCTTGCCTAGGACTGCATAGATACCAATGGCTGTGAAGATCCTCTTTTTGATCAGTAGTGCCCTTTGCGGGTTTTCACCAACAAGACTCTCTCATTTTTATTTTCTCTGCTCGCCATCGCCCTATGGTGCCCGTGAGGGTTTTCACCAATAAGACTCTCTAATTGTATTTCTCTCATTTTGGTTGCATCAGATCCAAATGACCGTATCCTCCAATTCTTGAACAGTCTTGTTGATTGATCAGAAAGATTTGAAAAGGATTTGGGTAAAAGGATTTGGATTAAAGTACAACTTTGGAAAATGAAATCAACTAGGGAGTGGAGACCCTATATCTAAAATGAAATCAACTAGGGAGTGGAGACCCTATATCTAAAATGAAATCAACTAGAGAGTGGAGACCCTATGTTGGAAAATTGACTAGGGAGTGGGGGTCCTATGCCTAAAATAAAATCAACTAGGGAATGGAGACCCTATGTTGAAAAAGTGACTAGGGAGTGGGGCCCCTATGTCTAAAATAAAATCAACTAGGGAGTGAAGACCCTATGTTGGAAAAGCGACTAGGGAGTGGGGGCCCTATGTCTAAAATAAAATCAACTAGGGAGTGGAGATCCTATGTTGGAAAAACGTAGCTAGAGAGTGGAGATCCTTTGCTACCATGATTTTGAATTTTCTTTCTTTTTCTTTCTTTTCCCCTTTTTTAAATTAGAGAATGAGTAAAAATGGGGGAAAGAATTTGTAGAAAACTGCCCTTTTGGAGTTGTTGCTGCAAAGCTGTCTCTAGCCGTTGCACAATTTCTTTTTGGTTGCACCTGCTTCTTGCAAGGTTGCTTTTGGATTGCACCTATTTCCTGTTTTTCAAACAAAGCACAATTGTTAGTTTGAAATGGTGGTTGGTTTTGCGGCCTTAAGTGTTTCAATCATTTGGTCTTGGCCGGCTTCTTTGATGATAATTTCTCTTGCAACTGGTTATTTCCTGAATACCGATTGCACTTCTGGCCCTGGAGAACCCTTGGCTTTTCCAAAACTTTGCATTACGGTTGGTCGCGTGGGACTTAAACCTTTTCAACTTTATTTTGCCTTCATAGGCCTTTCACTTTTGACTTCTAATTTAGCTTTGGAGTATTGAGGAACCCTTGGCTTTTCAAACCTTGCCAAGACGGTTAGCTACTTGGGACTTAACCTTTTCAACTTCATTTTTCCCTTAAAGGCACTTCAATTTGATTTCCTCCTTCCAAGAGTTCTTGATTTAGAAACATCGGCCATCAGAGCCAGTCGGGGTCGACTTGATGTCTTTGCTGAGGTTGGGTGCCTCTTGAATATATCGGCTTGTGCCGGGCGAGAGCCCTATAAATCGATATTTCCATCTCTTCTTTGCCTCAGTTTTGGAACAAAGTTAGACCGAAAGGGATTGAAAGAAAAACAAGCAGTAGAATGGAGAATGAATTTAGACAAGAGGTATCCCTTTCGGGAAAAGGAAAGAAGGACTTATCTGGAGTACATGCGGACTTCAATGAACATGACATGCCTTTTGGACTAGATGCCTGATCTGTGTAAACTGTCCGACTCTCAAAATTCATCATAACTTTTTCCTCGAAACCGAGAAACCTTGCCTAGGACTGCGTGGATAACAATGGCTGTGAAAACCTCTTCTCGATCAATAGTTCCCTTTGCGGGTTTTCACTAGTTGACCTCTCTCATTTCTCTTCTCATTATCGCCTTATAGTGTCCTTTATGGGTTTTCACTAAGAAGACTCTCTCATTTTCATTTTCTCTGCTCGCTATCGCCCTATGGTGCCCGTGAGGGTTTTCACCAATAATACTCTCTCATTTTACTCTCATTTTGGTTGCATGAGATCCAAATGACCGTATCCTCCAATTCTTGAACATTCTTATTGATTGATCGGAAAGACTTGAAAAGGATTTAGATAAAAGGATTTGGATTGAAGTACAACTTTGGAACCTTTCAGGCGAAACCATCGCGGAACCATTGTAGCATCTGCTCCAGTTTCAATAAATAGGGTGTTTTCCCAACTGACGTGCGCACGGTTGTGCAGTATCCCAATAGTGCAAAAGGCATCTTTTTATGCCATTGTCTAGAGCTCTGAATCATTTTCCTGAGGATCTTCTTGATGTTCTTGTTTGCAGCTTCAACAACGCCATAAGATTTAGGATGATACGGGGTAAAATTACGATGCATAATTTTAAACTATTCGCATACTCCCTCATCAAGTGGCTATTTAAATTTGCAGCATTGTCTGTAATGATAGTTTTAGGAATACCAAAACGACAAATAATGTTGGAATGCATGAAGTCCACCACTGCTTTCTTGGTGACGACTTTGAAAGTGACTGCTTCAACCCACTTTGTGAAATAATCAATGGCAACCAAGATAAATCTGTGCCCATTTGAAGTTTTTGGCTCGATTGGCCCAATAACATCCATGCTCCAAGCAATAAACGACCAAGGCGCAAACATAAGATGTAACTCTGAAGGAGGTGCATGAATCAGGTCACCGTGTATCTGGCATTGATGGCATTTCTGGATGAAACTGAAACAATCCTTTCCATGGTCATCCAGTAATAACCTGCTGGAGGATTTTCTATGCAAGGATATACCCATTCATGTGAGGCCCACATACTCCCGAATGCACTTCATTCATGATCTTTTCGGCTTCTCGGGAATCTACGCACCTCAAAAGGTTGATCTGGAGTTCTTTTGTATAGGACCTCTTCACTCAAAAAGAAACTGCTTGCAAGCCTTCTGATTGTTCTCTTTTGATCTCCACTAGCCTGCTTGGAATATTCTTTAATTTTCAAAAACCTTTTGATATTATGGTACCATGGATGAACATCTGGCTCCATTTCAATTGCATTAACAAAACTAGGCCTTCGTCGGACTTGGATTTCCAGCAGGTCAATATGAAAATTACCCGGGTATTGCAGCATTGAGGCCAAAGTAGCTAGTGTATCCGCTAGCTCATTGTGTAATCGAGGAGTATACCTGAACTCGAAAGAATTGAACCATTTGCTAAGATCTTCCACATGTTGCATGTAGGGGATGAGTTTGATGTCTCAAGCTTCTCATTTGCCTTGGGCTTGCCGAATGATCAAATCAGAATCTCCCATGATTAGCAATTCCTCGACATCCAAATCAACTGCCATGTTCATGCCCATGATGCAGGCTATATACTCGCGGTGTTGTTTGTACAAAAAAACTAAAGCCGGGCTGTTGCCAGATAATGCTGCCCTGTGGGTGAAACCAGAATTGCTCCGATCCCGACACCTTTCATTTACAGCTCCATCAAAGAAAATTTTCCAAACATTGGTGTCCTTTGGAATTACTTCAATTGAGTTCACTTCCTCGTCTAGAAAATAAGTTCTTAGGGGTTGGTATTCATCATCGATCGGTTCTCAGCTAGATGAACCGCCAAGGCTTGGGCTTTCATTGCCGTGCGAGTGACATAGACAATGTAAATTCTATGAGCAGGATTTGCCATTTTGCCAACCTTCTCGTAGGCATCGGCTTCTGGAATATATATTTCAAAGGATCCATCCTGGTTATAAGATATGTGGTGTAGGACAATAGATAATGTCTGATTTTCTGGGCGACCCAAGTTAGGGTGCAACAAGTTCTTTCTAACAAAGTGTATTTGGCTTCATAACTGGTGAACTTCTTGCTCAGGTAATATATGGCTTGCTTTCTCTTCCCGGTCACATCGTCTTGCACCGGGACACAACCAAAAGAATTTTCTAGGACTATCAAGTACAAGAACGAAGATCTCCTGGCTCGGGTGGAACCAGAACTGGCAGGTTTGACAGATATTCTTTGATTTTATCAAAAGCTTCTTGACACTCATCTGTCCATTTGATCGCCACGTCTTTCTTTAACAGTTTGAATATGGTCTCACAAGTGGTAATGAGCTGAGCGATGAATCTGCTGATGTAATTCAATCTCCCCAAGCAGACTCATGCCTCTTTCTTCATCCATCAGAACCTGGTGATACCCAGCATAACAATCCACGAAATAATGCATCTCATGTTTGGCCCAATTGTCAACAAGGATGTGAATATTCGACAGTGGAAAGTTGTCCTTGGGACTCGCTTTGTTCAAATCTTGGTAATCAACACGCACTCGGGTTTTTCCATCTTTCTTCGGCACTGGAACCACATTAGCCAACCACGTGGTGTATCGGACCACTCGAATCACACCAGCTTTCAGTTGTTTGGTGACTTCTTCCTTGATCTTATCACTGATGTTCGTTTTGAACTTTCTTTGCTTCTTTTAAATGGCTGGATAACCAGGATAGGTAGGGAACTTATGTACCACCAAATCAACGCTCAACCCTGGCATATCATCATAGGACCATGCAAACACGTCTTTGAATTCAAACATAAGTTGGATCAATGCATATCTAGTTCTTTCATCAGCGTTAATGTTTATCATGGTTTCTCGGATCTCTTCTGGACTACCCAAGTTAACTGGCTTGGTTTTATATAAGTTGGTTTAGGCTTATTCTCAAATGGTTCTAATTCTCGATTTATTTCCCTAAAAGCCTTCTCTTCATCATATTCTGGTTCTTGATTCATTATTTTACAGTTAGATAACATCTTAGGATCTGGACATGAAGTCCGCAAGCATGTCATGTTATTTAAGTCCACATTATTAGAACTGAAAAGGAAAAGATAAGAAAAATAGCAAAATCAAATCAAAAGAAAAGAGACATATATAAACGAATGAAATATTGATTCCTTTTCATTGAATTGAAGATATAAGGGTTTACATCAAAATCAAAAGACAATAAGTAAAAACAATCGATTTACACCCTAAAATAACTCGTAATGTAGAAGAGATAGCAAGACTGGACTAGTGGCACTCCCGTCTGACAGGGAATGGGGTAGCTTTCCGATTCTGGAGTTTGGAATCCGGTACCATATACTTCACCTCGACATTGCTCGTGCCTTCCCCCGGTTGGACCATGTGAGACTCATATAGCATTTGTTTCAAGGATTCACAAATATCATCAGTTTATTCGGCCGTGAAGGCCTCTTCTTCTTCTTCCACACACTTTGGTTTGACAAATGATTAGGCGAGATGTGGAATGGGCTGGGATAGGACCCACCCTTTTTCTCTGCGCTTATCAGCCCATTTTCTGTCGGCCTCTGTAGCTCGGAAACCCACACCGAAAAACTTCCCATTAGCGATTGAAGTAATAGGCTCACTAATGCCCAGCAGAGACACCCTGAGCCCCTTTCCGGGCTTGTACCCATGTCTAATTATCTGAGTGGCGACCATGACTGAAGAATTAGACATGCAAGGTTGAGGTAATGGGGCCCCTTCTTCACATTGGTCGGCGACCACAATTTCGAAAGCTTGGTATACAAGATGTTCGCTGCCTTCCCTAGCTTCATGACAAGGACTGAATGGTCCCTGTAGATGGACTGCTATTCCTCTCCATGGACAATGATTTCTTGATTATCATATTCAAATTTGACTATTTGGTGAAGAGTGGAGAGAATAGCTCCTGCAACATGAATCCATGGTCTTCCCAAGAGGAAATTGTATGAGGTGTCCATGTCCAAAACTTCGAAAGTCACCTCGAAGTCCACGAGGCCAATAGTTAAAATTAGATCAATTTCTCCTATTGTGTCTATCTTGACCCCATCGAAGGCCCGCACACAAACGTTGTAAGCTCGGATTCTTTTTGTTTCAATCTCCATTCTCTGGAGTGTTGAGAGAGGGAAAATATCGACCCCAGAACCACCATTTAACATTACTATCTTCACATAATAGCCCTTGCATTTGGCAGTCAAGTGGAGAGCTTTGTTGTGGGCGGCTCTCTCTGGGGGCAAATCATCACGGCTGAAGGAAATCCTATTGACCTCAAAGAATCTTTCTGCCATTCTCTCCAATTGTTCAATAGAAGTATCAATCGGGGCATACTTCATTTGGTATTTTCAAGAGCACCTTCTTGTGTTTATCTAAACTCAGCAGCAGAGTTAAGAGTAAAACCTTGGAGGGAGTCTTCCCGAGTTGGTCAACTATTGCATATTCTAAAGTTTTCATCTTTATGAGGAACTCTTTTGCTTCCTCATTGCTGACAGGCTTCTTGGATGGCAACCGTGTATCCTTGTTCAATTTGGACTTCTTTAGCTCTTCTGGGCTATGGTACTTCCCAGATTGATTCATTTCATTTGCCTCTCTCATGACCTCTTTCCTCTTGTAGGTAACCATGGTTCTATTGCAGTTCCAAGGGACTGCGGTGGGATCTTTCATAGGACTCTATGGTGTGCGTCTGATAACCACAGGCTCAGCCAGTCTTGGTGAAATTACCGGCCCTCGCGCCACATAAGTTCCTTTTGGCACATACAATCTTGGCACATTCAGCATAACCTTCCTTTCCTCGAATTTCTTGGGAGTGTTCAGGATGAGCTTTTCTTTTCTCGGGGCCTTAGGAACATAGAGAACCACATTCTTAGCAGGTGCTTCCCCAGTCTTTGTTTCAACAATTCAAGGAATCGAAGTGACTTTCTTCTCGGTTTTGGCCTGTTTCACCGTCGCTTTGGGTCTCGCCTCTGAATCGGCGATGGTAATGATGGCTTTCAATGCTGTGTCGAATTCCTCGCCATCACAAATCATTCCAATGACCGGCCCATTATTGTGAGCCGGTAATGGATGTTAGTCACATTAGGGATCTCTTCGTCCCTTAGCACAATTCATTTTTCTTCTATCAAGCTTTTAACCGCCCTTTTGAGGGTCAAACAATCTTCTGTATCATGGACCTCTACCCCTGAATAGTAAGCGCATATGGTCCCGGCCCTGTATGATGGGGACTTAGGATTCTGGCGGTTGGGAGGCAAAATTTGCAGTAGACCCAGTTAGATTAACTTTTGAAGCAAACTGGAATAAGATTCACCAATAGGGGTGAAATTGATTCCCCTGGGAGGCTCACGAGGGCGTGGATTATGTTGGTGTATGTCTTATGGTGGACGGGGATTATACTGAGCTGGGTAGGGATGGTTATTTTTGGGAGGTGGAGCTCGGGTTTGGTTGTAATGCTTCTGTGGCCGTGCGTAAGGTTGAGAATTCATCACCGCATAGTGAAGTGGTGCGACGGCATAGACTGCATCTTGGTGTGGATAATAGTGTTGTGGGGTTCTGGGCGGCATGTAAGAGTAGTCAAATGATCGACGAGGCCCTCTTGATCCTGAAGCCATCATGGCTCCCTCCTCCCTCTTTTTACGATTGGCCAAACACCCTGAACCGTTCTGGATGGCTTGGGAGGTAGAAAGCATCTTGACTCAATATTCAGTCAGTTTTTAGACCGCTCTCTACCATTTTCCTGATTTTGATTGCCTCAGCAAATGGTTTGCCCATAGTGGACATCATATTCTGAAAATAATCAGCCTCTTGGGCCTGCAAGAAGACTAACCATTTTGTATCGTCCATGGGCGGTTTTACTCTGGCGGCCTGCTCGATCCATTTGATAGCATATTCGCGGAAACTTTTTGCGGCTTTCTTTTTCAAGTTAGACAGGGAGTTTCTATCTGGAGCTATGTCAACGTTGTACTGGAATTGTCTAACAAAATCTCGGGCTAGATCGTCCCATATGTGCCAGTGGGAGATTTCCTGATCCATATACCATTTCGAGGTGATTCCTATTAGGCTTTCTCCGAAATAGGCCATCAACAACTCTTCTTTCCCACCAGCCCCTCGTACCTGATTGCACAATATCTTTTTAGATGAGCAATTGGATCTCCCTGCCCATCATACTTCTCGAACTTTGGCATTTAGAAACCGGCAGGTAGATGAATATTTGGGAACATGCACAAGTCTGAATAGGAAACACTTGTGTGGACACTTAGGCCTTGCATGTTTTTTAAGCTTTGCTCCAATTGTCTCATTTCCGAGCCATTTCTTCCTGCTCGAGGTTCCTTACTACCCTTTCTTGTTCAATTGGGTTGTGGTTGTTGAGCGTATGATTCTAGAGTAACATGAGTTATGTCCGGCTGAAATTGTGGGCCCTGGAAGGTGAATGTTGAAGGCTCAAAGCATGGCCTTGGCACGGTTGGCTGTGCCATGGTGAAGACCGGCCGCGCATAGACCAACTTTGACAGTGCTTCGGGGAACGGTTCCTGGGAGCGAACCACAGAAGGCATACCGGTAAAGGATGATGTAGAAGGGTACCCAAATGGGACAAATGGGTTCGTCATAGGGATGTTGGTGGTTCCAACTGTCTTTTGGGACCAGCTCAGGGAACCTAGGAATGGCGCTTGGCGGTTCCCTACCTTAGGACTAGGCGTCCCACATTTCTAACATGCGGAGACGCAATATCTTGTTTTCTTTGGCAGTAGCCGTCTCGGGCTATGAAATAGCTAGCTCAGGGCTATCCTCAATGTTAATTATGCGGATATTGCATTCTAAATCCATTGAGATCTTTCCTTTGGATCTCATAAAATAGGGGTGAGAAGCCATATTACCAACAAAACCAACCACCTGAACAAGACCTATCTGATGTACACACAACACCCCTGTCAGTTTGAGACATTTAACAGATAGGGAATCGCACATCGGGGATGAAATGCACTTGAACAGTTAAACGTTTCTAAAATATTTTTGCCACGGCTGCGGGTTTCATCCCGGCTTTCACTATCTCTGTTATTCTGTAGCTCTTTTCTTTTATTCATTCACTTCATGTCTTTATTTCTTGTTCTTTTCTCTTTTTGTGGTTTTTCATATCTTCATATTTTTCCCTCAATTTTCTGTCTTTTGTTGATTTTATCTTAGATTAATTAGGGCTATGATTGCATCTGATGCGAATTGCCTACGTATCATGACGCCGCATGAATCAGACCATTACGTAGTTCAGGGGGGTAACTGCAAAATGAAAGAAAAGAAAACTTTTTGGGTGTTTTCAAAATTTCATTAATAAAAATCTTTTTGGTTTTTCCATAACAAAAGACTCGGTGATATAGATGACTAAAAAGGGAAACATACAGACTCAAAAAAAAACAACAAACATACTCGACATGGATGAAAGGATGAACAGACTCGATAAAAAATAAAATACAGACTCAAAGACTGAAAAATCAATAACACAGATGAGCCTCAAATGTTATTTGGGGAGCTCGAGTGGCTTCAGTTGGTCTCGGTGCAGACCTTCTTGTAAGCTCTTCCTGAAGGAGCTCGAGGTTGGCTATGATCTGGCAAGCGAAAGATAATACCGAGTGGAAGAACATAGCTCGAGTCATATTTTCACACTCATGGCATTTCATTGCTGCGTAGTCAGCTATTTCCTTGATTCTGAGCTTGATAGAGCCTTTCTCCTGGAGCAATCGCCCAATCTGTTGCCCCCGAACTTCTACTATTTGCATGGCCTCATTGTTTTGGTTTTGCAACTGCACAGTGCTTTCTTCCAATTGGTTAATCATTGCATAGCAATGTTCTCTCTCGGCCCTGAAGTCTTTCATTTGTTGATCCACCTTGTCTTCAACAAAAGCCAACTCTTTCCTTAAGAGCGCGATTCCTCTGTCATAGCTTTACTTCACCCGGCAGGCTAGCCTTGTTCGTTCTTCTGCTTCTTTTTCCAGTTGGATTTCCTTGCATGAGCTTTTGCCAAATCTTTCTCAGCCTTTGTCAAGTCGGCTGCATAATCGTGCACTTTTCGTCTTAGGTTGCTCATGATCTTTTCATCCCTCTCACTCCTCACAGGCATTTCAGCGACTATCTTTATTTCCTGAAGTTGGGCTCAGAGCGCCTCGTTCTCATGGGTCAATCTTTTCTTTTCACCTTCAGCTTCTTGCGCCTGTAAATCATTCTCAAATTTGAGGTTTCTCAGCTTTTCTTCTAGGGCGTGAATGGTTGCTTGATATCCCTTCTCCTTTTCTTCCCAGGACAACAGTTCTCAGATTTTATCATCAAAAGACTGAACATGAGGCCTTTTGGTGAGCCTTTCAGGCTCGGGCTCTGGTTCATCATCAATGCGAGACCTTTTCTCTAACCACATAGCATAGCCTGGGTCTACCTCACCTCTTGCGGGATCTAGCACCTGGGTATCATCTTTTAAGAACCGGCAGCCATTCCAAACTTGTTGGACTAAAGTCTCGGGGAGTGGAGCTCTGGGTGTAGCTCAATGACTTGGACACTCAAATCTTTATCCTCGGGCACCACTTGATACCTTCCCAGCTGTCTTAAAACTCTCTACGGTGCATACGGTTGGACACTTCTCAAACCCATCAATAACAAATAGCTTTTTGAAGCCGTCATGTGTATCACTTCCCTTACCGGAAGCCATCCCAAAGTCCATTCAATTTGACTTGCCTTTAGAGATCTTAGATGGGATATCCACGCTTCGACCCCTTCTGGAGAATTTTAATCTTTTACCTATTCCTCGTAACCTTCGATGATATTGTTCTTGTTTGGGCTGTAACTCATGAATTTGGGGTGATAGTGGAGATGCTCAATTAACCACATTTGAAATAGAATATTTCACTCTTCGAAGAACTTTGCCCCGTATTTACACAATGTCAATGCTCGATAAATGTCTGACCATATAATTAGAGCAAGTGTGTGATCTTCTGTGGTAGTGAGGACCTGCACAATTCTGGCCATGCAGATATCAATTGTCCGTTCTTCATTTGGGAAGACCATAATTCCTAGAAATGCCACTACGAAAGCAAAACGATGATGAATTTGCCATGTGTCCTTGTTTTGCTTGTTGTTTAGGCCTTTTTCATGTATTTCGAACCCATTTGAGTGCCCAAACAAGGAATACATGAAGTAAAATGAACATCATCCTTTGTCTACTTTGTTTTTCCTGATTTGCTTACTGATACCCAGGAGATCAAAGAATTGGTGCAAAGAGAGAGACCTCGAGAATACAAGTTGCTGATTTCTCAAGTCCCGGCCGAACCCAGAATATCCGGCTATTTCTTCCAAAGTGGGAGTAAGCTCAAAATCCGAGAAGCGAAAGACATTGTGAACTGGGTCCTAGAAAGTTACTAAGGCCTTGATCAGATCATCCCGCAGTTTGACTTCATAATATCTGTAAGAGCACCCAGATGCTTTGTTACCCAATCCTGGCCATCTTTATCTAAGTTATACCACCACATTTGAAGCTGTAATGGAGCCTGCTCTACAACCATTAATGGTGGGTTCTGGACAATGTTCATTTTGTACCTGTAGATGGTTAGCGTTAGGGTTAACTCTAGTTCAAAAGACAAACCAATGGACTCTTTTCCAAGTCAACCTTTCAATTTTCTAAGGTGAAATCAAAGGGAGGGTGGCTATTTACGCAATATTAGCCCTAAAGCAAAAGTGGTTATTTTTGCAACAATGGCCCTTCGCACTTTCAAATAAAGTTTGAGGCCGGGGAAAGGGCACTTTATGGGAAAAAGTGATGGCCTATTAACAGACATGTCCGTTCTTACGAGATTAGTCCTTTGACGATTTTGGAGATGTTCTAAGGCTATTCAGGCAAAAATGGCTCGGGACGCAACTGTAGCTGGGTCGGTTTACTCATTTGACCAAAACACCGGACACATTTATTATTTTGATAATTTTTTGCAAAAATAAGGCCGAACCCTATGTAGGTTGCCTACGTATCTCACATCTAGTGACAATCAGACCTGCGTAGTCCGTCAGTTTTGACACAACAAGAAAATATGAATTTTGAAAATACTGGCTTATTTCGGCAGAGTTTCAGGATTTTTCAGAACCAGGTAAATTTCTCTCCTACCTCACTCTTGGTTTTTCTCTTGATTTTCTTACCCTAGCCGATCAACATGCAAGATGAAACAAATAAATGCACAAATAGCACGTAGGATGCATCATAATGGTCTTTTATTTCGGGTACACCTGGCCTAGACGGACTCAACCCCTGTGTTGAGTTCCCAGAGTCAAATGCATGTGATGCAAACAAATGTTCCTACTAGGGATCCGACATGAGGCTATGTTATTCTGGGTTTAAAAACCTGGGGGTGTGTTCTAGACACGGCTTACCCAAGCGGATAGCTCGAGCCGAGGTGAGGGTAATGTACCGGGAGCACGGAAGTCTACCCGGCCTAGTTGCTGATCCAGCCTCGTTCTATTTGGTATGACCTCTAACAGAAAAGTAGGCCACGCAGATGTGTGCACCATATTTTAGAAGACTCAAGGGAGGCATAAGAAGACAGTTTAATACAATTCAAACAATATCAAAGCGGTAAATGAGCGGCAATTAGCACATTAGGCCCATAAACACAGTAATAGCAACAATCAAGAAATCCAAGCATAGATTATCTTAACAAGCTCGAATTCTGAACCCTGAACTAGAGATTCTGGGTTCAATTCCCCAGCAGAGTCGCCAGAGCTGTCACACCTCCTTTTTCCGAAGAATAGGGAGTTTTTCCAATTAAAGTGATATTGTTCGAAATGAGATTATTTATTTAATTTAGAATCGCCACTAGGAATAATTTTATGGTGTCCCAAGTCATCGATTTAATTTAAATCCCAAATCGAGGAAATTTGATTCTTTTTTAAAGTCTTCGAAAACCAGAAGACTGGGTAAGGAATTCTGTTAATCCGGGAGATAGTATTAGGCATTACCGGGTTTCGTGGTTTTAGCACGATCGTCAATCATACTTGGCTTAATTAATTATTTAATTACGTATTTTAGAACCTAAGCGTATTTTATCTTTTACTGCTTTTAATTGTGGCGCTATGGATTTATCTTTTAAATGGATCACACGCATGTAAATCCGTTCTATTTAGTGCACTAATATCATGTCACGCATACGTGTACACAATTAATTACGCTTTGTTAATTATTAAGATTGTTTGGCTAAAGTTACACGAACGCGTACCTTGATTTATTTTGAAAATCATAACTATGTCACGCAAATGTGTATATAATCACGATAATAAATTAAAGAACGTGCCTAAGTATTCTACGAACATTTATGAGTTCATTATCTACCTAAGTTTTGGATTCCATGTCAATGTCCGAAATTATGGCGTGAATGTTGGAAATAATATACGTTTGTATCAAATAATCCCAATTGTGTTTAAACCAAGTGATTATTTCCTTATGGTTCATCATGGGCTTACATTCAGGTCTACATGAACTGGATCCATTTTACAGAACATGGAGCTAGTAGGGCGTAAGGGTGGGACGTTGAAGCAGACTACAAATGTTCAACAGTTTCTTAGATTCAAGACTTTATATGAAAGGTTTTTATTATGGGAATGTTTTTGGATGAGTGTATACCATTTGAAAAAGAAAGAAAATAATGTAACTAATGAAACACCGGGGGTGAAACAACGTCTGTCACTTGATGTATATTCAAGTCTCAAAAAGTCGTGTATCAGCATAAGTGGCTGGATTTGAAGCCCAATTTCGTATAACTCAAAAGGAAAGGCCATGGCCTCAATTATAATATGTGGCCAGACGAACAATTGCAAGAATAGTTACTTTTAAGAATAAATTAGTACGCCAGCCTAGATCCAGATTTCATTCGAAACAAGAATTAAACATAACCAAATATCAATAGAGAAAAAAAAATGTTGGCATTCAAACTTCAAAAGAAAAGCTAACTAAACTTTGGGGATTTACAGTTCTGGCCACTTCAATCACAATTCTCAATAATGGTAATGGACATAAATTCTTTCTAAGATATACATAAGTCATTTTACAATAATAGCTAACCTAAACAGTATATAATTAATCTTCAGCTTAAACTTCTTTCCACCAACGACTTCAAATCCACTCCTTAGCTTTAGAGTTTTTTGACCTGACCAACTAGTGGTCAGATCTGCAAACTATAGCCATGTAATCAATAACAATAGCTCTTTGCGTCCCCAAATTAACACAAATTTGCTTATTCCATACACAGAATACTATTGTCTCCTTCTGTCTGAACTATTGCTAAATCTGGAGGATTTAAACAAAACTTCAACCTCATTTCATGACTAACAATTGATTCAATAATTAATGACATGTGCCTAAACGACCATAGGTATCAAATTGACTCTTATGAGTATTACGTTTCAAACTACTGCACTGTTTTCATCCAAGTTGAGATAAAATGCTCATTAGACTACACATTAGTATAGCAACAAACATATATACAGAAATCAAACAAGAACATAAGCATGTCTGGCGATTTGATAAAATAGAATACAAAGAAGCTCGTCAGTCAAACTTGTAGATCCAAAGAAGTGAAGTAGAAGAACAAAGGCAGAGAAAAACTTGAAATCTTCTATATGTTTTTGGTTTTTTCTGTATTTAAATTGAATTTTTCGGAGTGTTTTCTTTGAGAAGAATTAGTGAGGATAAGGAATGTGTGTAAAATTTCTGCAGAGAATTAGTGTCTTCTCAAGAATGCTGAGATCCAAGGATCCCCTAAAATGAGAATGTGAGTCTATTTTTATGCAGAAAAATCAGGCAATATGTGAGAGAATCTGTCAGCTGAAAAATAGGAAGGAAGCATCATTTCTAACAGATTTTGGACAGTTGTCCTTTTCAGATATTTTTCCTTTCTTTTTAATCCCTTTTACTTTTGTATTTATGCCTTTCAAACCCAAATTTGACCTAATTTCCTTGTCTTATTGCATTTTAGTCTCTATTATTCTATTCTAGAACTTTCTTAACAGCTAAAAAGAGAGATTACCTAGTTTTCTCATTTCCTTTAGCCCCTTAGTATTTCTAGTAATTACAAACAGCTATCACAAGAAACTTAGATGAATTAAAAATCACAGCAAAGCAAACAATATTAATTTCAACCCGAATACAAACTTGCAATTAAACTAATTGTTATGCACGTAAACAATTAACTTAACATAGAATTATTGAATTTTAAATCTTGACTAATCTAAACATGCTAAACATATGAAAGAGCACACTTAAAGTCAATTACAGATGCAACATTAAACAGTTAATTTAAATGATAATTTATCAAATTCAACTAGGTATAACTGAAGCTAAACTAAAACATGCTCTTAATTAACCTAAAACTAATCTACAATGTTTAATGCAATCAAACAACAATTAACAATCGTCCACAAATAAATGATTCAGCTAGGTGCAAACTGAGAACAAGAGATAAAGAAAAAAAAGTATACCTATCGAGCTATCAGTGTCAGCAAGAGGTATGGAGAGAATCTGGACGAATCCTAATCGAAAATGACGAAGGCGATTTCGACAAGAATTGTCCAATTGACTGGATTTGGAGCAGACCTTGGTGGTTTCAAAATGAGCCGAAACTCGCCTAAATCGAATTCTCTCGTCAAAAGCAATCTCTTCACGTGGAGTTTGAGCCCAAACGAATTGATAATTGTTGAAGAAATTAGAAAGGGGACGAACTTAGGGTTTCTGGGGATTCTAAGATCTAAAATTCGTGCAACTCTAGAGGGAATTAAGGGATGAGCTTAGGATGTTTGGAAAGAGGAGAAGCTAGGGATTGTAGGGTAAGGTTTTGGGGTTATTTGGAGTGGTGACGCCACCGTAGGGCGATTTCCGGCGGCGGCTGGTGAGAGAGTGAAAAAGATGAGAAAGTGAGAGGTCTCTAGGGTTTTGGGGGGGG
>MCJB01030968.1:121108-142034 GCA_002018475.1 Nicotiana obtusifolia
GGGTTTGGGGGGGGGGGGGGAGCTTGTTCGGAAAGTTATATGGTTTTGGATATTAGTTTTCAACCATTTGGATTGAAGAGATCGAAGGGCTGAGATCAAACTAGTAAAAAAAACAACGTCGTGAGCGGATTTGGCAATAGATTGGGCTCCTTTGTTGGCCCAAATCTGATTTGAGCCCAACAACCCTTCTCTTTTCTCCTTCTACTTTTATTATATTTTTCAAAACTAACTACTTCACTAAATATTCCAAATTAAACCTATTTTTGCAAAATTAGCCTAGTAAACTATCATTTAACCCATTATTTAACTAAAAATGCATGTAAAGTGACTAATACATATTTTTTTTGACTTTTATTTTTTAATTATGCAGTTAATATGTAATTAAATCCTAAAAATGCAATTAAAACCTAAAATGGTATGAAATAAAGATTTAAACATTTTTATGACTTTTCTATGATTTTAAGATATTAAATATGCACCAAAAAATAAATAAATTCAAATAAACAAAACAAAGAGAAATTCTTAGAATTTTTATAACAATAAAAAATAATTAGAAAACTATTTTTGTGGACATTGTAGGAATATTTTTTGTGGGACAAAAATCAAGTGCTCACAACGTTGGGCTTGCTTTGCCATGTATTACAGGTAAGTTGTTGTGCCGATTCCTGTCAGCTTCCACGCTAGTACATCCATTACACGGTGCATCTAAACAAAAATAAATAGGAGCAATAGGTGCAGAAGTACTAGTTTTTCTTAAGTAGATAGTGCCTTGTTAGTTTGCACTTAGTTCGTTTTGCAAAGTAGTTGGCGGTTGGACGAGTAGATTCAAGTTCTCCCCCAAAGCCATAGTTTCTCCATATTTGGCTATGCTATCAGCTACGCGGTTCTACTCTTTGTATGTATGCATAATGCATGGGCTACACAATTGCGGAGTAAGCACCTGCATTCAAATAGGAGAGATGAGTCGTGCATGTTGTTGTTTTGTAGCATAAATATTACCTCGATAAAGTCCATATTGATCTCTAGTGGTATTAATTCATGTCTCCAAGCAATGTGCAATCCTTGTAGAAAAGCGCAAAGTTTCAATATAGTAGGGTCTCCTGTTGTCCTGCTTCCAGTAAACCCTAGCATCCAGTTTCATGTTGAGTTGCGGAAGACCCCTCCCAACCCATATCCAGGAGGCGTGTCAGTGTATGAGCCATATGTATTATGTTTAATGGTTCCTCCAGTAGGCGGTTCCCATTTGATGTACAATGTTTTTATTTGGCGGCGTGTAGCATTCTGTTAGATAATACAGTGGTATTTTGCCACTTGAGATAGGATATGTTGAAGGGAATGATTTGATTCAATGTTTTCAAAAAGCTTCTTATTGCAGCATTGCCAGAAGTGCCAAAGTGTATATGGTAAGAGTATTATTGCACGAATCTGAGATGGCAATAGGTGGGTAGAATGAATGAGGGTGTGAATATCGTGTATTGGTAAGTCATCATTATATCCCAGTGTTTGTATTATAGTGGTGATTCCCAAGAGATGCCATATGGATTGTGCTTTGGGCACTTGAATAATATATGTGCAATTGTTTCCTCATGTTGGGGACAAATAGGGAATAGCGGGGATGTAGTAATGTGAAGTTTATAAAAATATGCAGTTGTTGGTAGGCGATTGTGCCCAATCAGCCAAAGAAAGTACTTAATCTTGGGTGGCAACTGTAATGACCAGATCCATTTAAAGTTTTCGACTACCTAGTTATTTTGTAGCTTATTGTACAGGGATTTCACTGTAAATTTTTTGTTAGGTGTTAGTTCCCAAATTAGTTGTTCATAAGCTTGTGGATTATGTAATGGTTGCACATAAATTTTGCGCATTCCGTTTATAATAATTAGTGGTAGTTCAAAGGGTAAGAGATTGATGTTTACTATCTGTTGCGTCAAATGTAGCTCAACTGTTGATCTATGTTTGTTGTTTGGTAGTGGGCCTTCAATAATGTTCATGAGTATGATATATGAGTCAATCCATGGCTCCATCCAAAAATGAATATGATGTTCGTTGGCAATGTGCCATAGTAGACCTTGTTGGCACAATTGCCAGCCCAATTCATATATTAGAAAATTGATGATGATTGGTTTTCATTGAGTACGTCTTGATAAGTATAGAATCGCATAGTGTTTTTGGCGATGTGAACAATCTCCAAGCTAGGGCGCCTAGTGGAGCACTGCTTTTTAGAGTTAAGTTATGAATACCCAATCACCACCACCGCTTCCTTTGATTGTTGTATAGTATTCTATTTTAGGAGGTGTAATTTCCTTTTGCTTTGAAGTGTACCCCACAAAAGTTTCTTTGGTACCTTTCCATAGAATTTCTGATATTGTGTGGAAGTTTGATAATTTGCATAACATGATTTGGAGTTGTGTTTATTGTGTACTTAATTAAAGTACTTTGCCCTGCCATACTTAGCATATTTGTTTTTCATCCCACTAGCCTTGCTTTAAAATTATCTAGGATAAATTAGTAATCACTTTTGAGGGGTCTTTGAGTGAATAAAGGAAAACCTAGATATTTGCCAAATTTGACACCCTCTTTTATACTAAATGAAGTAAGGACAGTCTGCTTATCATGAGGAATGATATTTTTAAAGAAGAATATTTTTGACTTTGTGTAATTTATTTTTTACCCTCATTCTTGAGTAAAAGTGTTAAGAATATCAATGACTATATAAATACTGTTAGTTGTGAGACGTAAAGTCAGAGGATATCATCAACAAAGAGTGAGCGTGAGATAGATGGTCCAAACGTGACAATTGGACTGGAATCTATTGTTTATAATCAAATGCCGTATGAATTTGGCGGGATAATAATTCCATGCATAAAATGAATATGTATGGTAAGTAGTGGTGGCAAAATGGTTAAAAGAAAATAATTAACCATTCATATTATCCACTAAAAAAATAGGTTGGGTAATGAACTTCTTAAAAACTGATCAAATATGGATAAGAACGATATTATTCATTTAGAAAATGGATAACCAATAAGTAACCAATGGGTTTAACTTTTACATTTGTAAAGCCTCAAATTGGGAGTCCTCAAATCTGGGAGACTAGAAATTCCCCTAAAAGTGATCATAATCAAGAGTCATGGATAATATGGTTACCCGTATTATCCGTCGGTTAATCCTTTTTTATCCATATTAAATATGGATTTGGTCGGATAATTTATCCGTTTTTTCGTTATCCACTTTCGACGCGAACCATATCCGACCCGACCCGCCCGTTTGTCACTCCTAATGGTAAGAGTGAATCACCTTGACGGATTCCCTTTATAGGTGTGAAGAATTCGGTGGGGTGTCCGTTAAATATAATGGATACAGATGAGGTAGTGATGCAGGACGTGATTAGTGTGAATTAATGGGGTTGGGAAGTTGAAGTAATGTTATGTATCTTTAATGAACGCCCACTCCATTTGATCAAAGACTTTTTCAAGATCTAGTTCTAAAAGAAAGTTTTCTTGTTTGTCTTTTTTATGACTGGAATAATGAAGAATTTCTTGCACTATAATTGCGCTATCAGAAGCACGACGTTGTTTTCGAAAAGCTGATTGTTCAGGACTAATAAGCTTTTGTAACAGAGGCTTGATCCTATTAACAATAATTTCTGTTATGATTTTATAAAGAGTATTACAAAGGGCAATGGGTCTATATTGGGTAATTGAATACGGATGCGAAATTTTTGGAATGAGATATAAAAACGTTTTGTTTACTATTTGAGGAAGGTATTTGTTAGTGAAAACTTCATGGCAAAAGGATGTGACAGAATGTGCAATATATGACCAATATTTTTGGTAAAAATAGGAATGTAGGCCAAGGTCCTGGTGCTTTTAGGGTTTTAAACGAATTTATTGCGGTGTGGATTTCACCTATATTTAGTGTGGTATATAGTATATGATGATCATTGGTATTTAGTATGTTGCAAGGTGCAACTGAATAGGAATTAGATGAGTAAGTGTGAGTAGTTATAAATAGAGTTTGATAATAAGATTCAACCATTTCATTTATTTTTGTTTGTTCAAAAATCCAGTTATCCCCTGAATCTTTTAAAGCAGTGATGTGGCTTCGTCTCCTTCTTTGGATTATTGCTAAATGAAAGAATTTTGTATTCGCATCTCCATCTTGTAGCCAATTAATACGCGATTTTAATTTCCAGAAGTCTTCCTCTAGTCTCAATATTTCATTATATTTGTTTATAAGGTCAATCTCTAAATAGTATAGGAAAGTGCTCGTAGGGTATCTAGGAGACATTTGTATACCTTTTAGTCGAGCTAAAAGTGTCCTTTTTTTTCTTTAAAAATATTTCCAAAAGAGGATTTGTTCCATTCCTGGACATCTTCAGTAAAATCCTTAATGGCGTTAATAATATGTTTATTAAGGGTCCAATTATTTTGAATTAGTGAGTTGAATTGAGGGTGGGATATGTCCAGATTATTTCAAATCTAAAGATTCGATCTCGTTTGAAATTTTTATGTAGATTAATTAATAACGGGCAATGATCGAAGTGTGTTCTAGGTAGATGTTGGACATATGCATCCGGAAATTTATTAAGCCACTCATAACTACCAGCACATCTATCTAAACGCTCGAGAATCCTATGATTAAACATACGTTTGTTCGTCCATGTGTATTTGCTACCTCAATAGCCATATCAATTAATTAACAATGACTAGGACAATGTAAAAATTTATCACATCTTATATTACTAATTGAATTACCACCAAATTTTTCAGATGCTCTTACTACTTCATTAAAATCTCCCCTACTAACCATGGCAGTTGTATAGTATCATGTATTGTTTGCGTGTTTTCCCAAAGAATATTACGTGTGTCTAAGTCGTTTTTCGCATAAATATTAACCAAGTATGAGGATTGGGTGGTACCTGTACTATGAAATGTATTTCCTGATATATAACGACCACTTGGTCTAAAAGTAGTTGTTCACTGTGCCACAACAAAGCTATTCCTCCTGACTGACCCTCCGCTGGTGCTTGAGCCATGCTGTTAAACCCAAAGTCATCACGTAGATGAGTGTGATTCTGCAGGTGAATCTCTAGTAGCGCCACAAGTGCTGGTTGATGATGGTGATAGAAATAGGCATATAAACGCAACGGAAGCAATCACCCAAGACCATATAATCTTACATGTAAACTAGATAAATATAATCATTAACGAGATAGAAATACTAACCTCTTGAAGTTACTGCACAAATCTTCAATGATATTCACGCTATCCAGGTCTACGGTCTTCTACTGTATATCCTGAATTTCTACCGAACGTGATACTTGAGTGGCAAGTATTTTGTTCAAAAAGATAGTATCCTTTTTGTGAGTTTCTCGCCCAAAAACAGAAGTTTCTTGTCTGTTTTTTTTTTCTTCTTGTTTCACGTTTTTCTTAGAATAAAAAGACAAAACCAAAACTTTTTGGGCTAACTACAGAAGAAGACTTTTACGTTTTCCTTTTCTTCTTTTCACGTTTTTTTGTTTCTTTTTCAGTTAGAAAACCAAGACAAAAAATCTTTTGAGTC
Organism: Nicotiana obtusifolia; assembly: GCA_002018475.1. Taxonomy (NCBI): domain Eukaryota; kingdom Viridiplantae; phylum Streptophyta; class Magnoliopsida; order Solanales; family Solanaceae; genus Nicotiana; species Nicotiana obtusifolia. The sequence continues at coordinate 126,674 of MCJB01030968.1, forward strand.
TTATTCCTCCCAAAAAACATGTAGCCAAAAACGTGTAGGAGTCTACTACGTACCAAAAATATGTAGCAGTCTCCTAACCCACCAAGGATACTATTTTCTTATTTAATTTCCTCGTTCTAGAATATTCAGGCACAGTAGGGACCACAGATTTAATAACGAGGCTTCCTATTGTGGTATTAATTCGGAATATGAATGAATTAATCCTACCACAATAAATTACAATTTATTCCACTAGAAAATTGTAATTGCACTCCTCAGTTTAATTTCGAAATCATTCATTAAAACTTATTTAACTCCCCGTGTTAAGATTACAAATACCAATCAGATAAATTAAATTACTGACAATTTAATTCATCGACTAATTTAATCCTTTATACTTTCGCTTAACTTATTTCATGTGACGGATACAAAATCCACCTGCAGGGTTTTCACATGAAAACTTTCAAGCATCCATAAAGGGGTATCATCAATCTCAATGATCAAGACACGGATTCTATCAACTAATTATTATTTCACAAATGCACTTTGCCATTATTCAATTTACCAGGAATACATTAACTCACAGTTGAGTCGTTCCTTTTAATAAATCAAAATAATGAACGAAGCACATTGATCATAATAATTATATCAAGATTAAGAGTATAAGAACATTCAATGAGCTAGAGATGTAGTTTTATATATTCAGTACAAAAACACTTATCTCTACTTGGTCCGTTCAATACACAAAAATGTACTAGCATAAGAAGTCGGAACTGAACCATTCCCATAATCAAGATAGATTATAATTTAATCTTATGCTACAATCATCAAGATGTTTTGTCCAGTTTCATCTTTGATTGTGAACATTAACTTTATAACTTATAAGAACCGACAATTTAATCTTCCGCGTATGAGCTAAAGCTCCATACACTAAATCGTCTACTATATAAGTAAAGGGCACACATATGAACAAATGATCTATTTGAATTAAGAATTCATTGAATTGAATAAATAAATAAACAATTGTTCCAATAAATAAAATATAATACTATAATCAAATCACATGGTTAATAGTATATCCTAACAGATGGTTGAGGAGGGATCTGAAGTTTCTACGAAATTTGGGGATTGTGATCCCCTACAATTCCAAATGATAATCTGCATGATTCTACTGCGTGTTTGCCGAGGTGTAGGGTGTTGTGTCCCCTCCACATATGTCTCCGTCATCTGGGTCATTGAAGGAATCATCACTATCACATATTTCCCTGCCTGATTGGTTGTTGGCCTTATATTTAAGGAACAAATTTTTAGCTCCTGCAGGCAGATGATTACTACTTTTCTTTCAAACTCTTCCTCTCGCTGAGTAAGCATAAGATTGGTCGTGTTTTCCTTATATCTGCCAATGTTGTAACCACCTCTAGTTATGATATTTCTTCGAGTTCGTTAGGAGGATGAGGGGGTGATGGTCGTGGGCTCATTGGAGGTGTGACTGGTTGGTATAGTGATGTTTATGCATGTAGTGGTATGGGAATTGCTATCATTGCACGTGGTTGAATCTATGGAACAAATGAGTGAGTAGGTAGTTGTGGTAGGTAAAATGGAATTGGTCTCCCCCCGTAGCTTGATAAAAGCATAAGAGAAGAAGAAATCGTTGCCCGACCATTGTTTGTTGTGGTGTTGGATAATGACTCTGTGGGTGTATCTGAGGTGGTTGAGGATACAATGGTTGGAGTGGTGTGTGTGTTGGTGGTTGGTTAGGGATGATGGTGGATGCATTGCCCACAGATAGTGGTTGTAAAGGTCGACCCCCATCCTCATCCCCCCTGTAACAATTTGAACTATGTACGCTGGATTTTGAATCATGATTATCACGTCTTAATTCTCTATATCCATCGTAAATGTTAGTGCACGGTCATGCAGACTCACTTCTAGACAAGACTGTGGGTAAGCTTGCATTGGAGGAAACTAGGAGATGTATATGAGTGGTGGTTGTGGAGGTTGGTTATGAGGTTACATGGTGATTGTGTTAAGGATAATTTGGTGTTGTAGTAGGTTTGTGTTGGTGAAGGAGGTTTTCCTCCGATGCTGAAAATATAAGGGAGTGTTGTTCATGATGTGTTGTAGGTTTAGCAGTGCATGCCTTGTAGAAATAGTGTTTGAAGTGGAGATTAATGATGAAGGGGCAGTGTCGTGATTAATCTGAGAGGTTAAGGTGTGTGGTTGATTTGATGTGGGTTGAGGTGGTGTATTTGATGTTGAGGGAGCACGTGACTGGTCTAGAGGTGTATGCTGTGATGGTGCATGGGATATTGAGTAAATCATTTGGGTTATTGTAGTGTGGAAGTGGAGATAGGCCAGATGTAGTAGCTAGTATAAGTGTATTGATGTGTGGTGTAGTCTGAAGAAGTTGTTTGTGCAATTGGGTTGTGAGCATAGTAGGCGGTTCAATTGCTGGCGTGTCATGTGGAGGAGGCTGGGCAGAGTGGAATTCCACCTGTTTGGTAGCTAAGGTTGGTGTTTTTGACGTAGAGGATGATTGATACTTAATGCGGTTATTAGGTGGCTGGGCTAAGCTTAGGTCTTCTGGGTTGGCCGTTACATTTGGGCTCTCATAAGGATTTGCTATTGGGCTAGCAGCTGGTATGCGGTTTTGTGGGCTACTAGGTGGTGAATTTGGTTCTATCATGCTGATATCTTCTGTATCTTGTAATATTTTAATTGTAGAGTCATTAAAATTTTTTGGAGGGGTAGCATAGTCTTTTTCTTTAATTTTTTGAGTAGGGTTGTGAGTGTTAGCACTAGCGAACTTACCTGTAGGGTCTGTTGTACCAGCCGCCATTGAATGTACGTACGCTTGGTCATTTTTTGGAGGGTGTCCTCTAGAACGAGGTAACAGTGGCATTTCTCCTTGCTTAATAGGGCTTTTGGTCGTATGTTTTTTATGGAAATTGTACTGTTTTTCACTCACCTTCCAGGGGCTTTGTTTGGTCGTTGTGCTTCATATAAAAATTTTTGCCGGTGAATTCCAAGAAATATGTGTGTTTTGAGTGGTTTTTCTAGAGGCAGTTCTATGCATATATGTGCATACCGTCCCCGAATGGTGGCAGAGGTGCAAATGTCAATCTTTAGAAGGGTGCCCACCTTTGTCCCTGCACGTTGAAGGATTTCAAAATGGCAGAGTCCGTGAGTTGAGTAGCTGGGGTGGCAAACTTTGGTTCGCATTTGCGAACGGAGAGGAAGTGATTAAATGTAAACCAAGGTCCTTCATGCAATGCCTTAGTCATATATTCCTCCTTTTGGAATTTAATTAGAAAAACATCCATTCCCAAATCAATTAGAGGAGATCTTCGGTGGGTTGCCATAATGCTTTAAGTTTGGTACGTAAAGTTTGGTGACCCACTTTATGACCAAAAACTTTAACTACCACTGAATATTTTCATGGTGAGTAAATGCGAGTTTTATCGGAAGTGGATAGTGGTATAAATGCACCTGGATTGGTGTCGTTGGCTGTTTCATCTGATAGATCAATGTGGGAGTGGTTTGTGTGGCAGATATTTGATATGTGATGAAATTGATTATGGTTCAACAGTGTTTGTCTAAAGGACTGGGTGGGGTTTTGTGAATTTGTTGTAGTTGGAGTGTCAATATGCATGGAGCTAGTCGGGTGGTTCTAGTGGTGTGCTGGTTATGTTGGTCGTCATTTTTAGGGGATTGGTAGTTGCTTGATTGAAAGGGAAGCTGTTAGCCAGTAGGAAAAGTCTTTCTAGAGAGAAGCGGGAGTCTCTCTCTAGCCCATCACAGAGAACCTGTGTTCTTATGCTCCTACTAGATATGCAATTTGTTTCTTTAGTGTTCAAAACAACATTTTACCCTTTTTTGTTTCTCTTAATTTTTTTAAAATATTTTTAGTGCATCTATTTTATTGTATGGATATACTATATTTTTATTGATTAAGAAAATCAGAAATTTAGAGATTTGCTGGTTTATACCCCATGCCTTGGAGTTCCTTTTTTTTTTTTTTGGTTGCAAAATATAAAATTGGTCGGTCGGCAGAAACTAATTGCATTGGCTAGCCATAAAATGTATAAAATATGTATATCCTATGTATATTGATATACATATACGCAAAAAATATTTGTCAGCTTATCATTGGGAGAAGCTAAAAATATATATATTTTTTGTCCCGCAATAAGTAACTAAAACACTTTATTTCACTGATTCACCTTTTATAATACTGGTTGTCAATATTGTGTCGTAGGCAATTGCGCCCAAGAAATTAATCTGGTCAAGAGAAGTAGTAACACATTAGTTTCAGTGCTAACCTGATTATTATGTGTCAACCTAAGGTTTAAGTATAATTCGATGTTATCAAGGCTAAAATGTGTTGGAAGCTCTCTAACTTATAATGATTTATTTTAGTTAATGTGTATTAATATACCAGTGAAATTCTCTTTTCTTTTTCATTTCATCAAAATTGATATTTCTTGATTTGATATATTTATCCTCTTGAATCTACTCACTGTCTTCTGTCCGATTCTTGGGTCTCGTCGAGCCTATTTAAAATTATATCTCTGTCTCTCGTCTAGCTCGAGTTGCCCCGCTCCTTTGACAGTTAAAGTAACTCGCTTCAAGAAGTACAATTACATCGGTAGGAGTATATTACGAGTGGAAGTTCACTTGCTAGTGGACTTCCTACACTTTCAACCACCCAAAGAATATTCACCCACACTTTCAACCACCCAAACCCCCCAAAAAAAGCATATCAAAATGATTGCATGCAACACAGTGGCCAATTGAGAACAAGCTAAAAAATTGAGTGAGATGTTACAAGCCAGTCAAGCAGAAGAACCCTAAAAATCTGATGAGTCCTTCAATCTGAAACTGAGCAGGTAACTTCTGGGTTAAAAATTTCTGATGTTGCTTCTAAAATTGCTGAGAATCTAGAAAATAGATTTGTGTTGGTTAATATGATTGTTGGTGTAGAAACTGGTGGGTCTAAAAAAATTGGTGGTAAAAATTTTTTTTTAAAAAAAGAGTGAGGGTGTTGAAGTAGATGTGAGGGGAAAGGGAGAAGAAATAGTGGCTGGATCTCCCTCACTCGCTCTTATTGGTTTGACTGAAGAAGCTGGAGAAATGAATATATTAAGTGAAGAGATTAGTGATAATGAGGAGACTATGAGTGAAAATATGAGGATAGAATCATATGAGATAGGTGATGGTTCTGGTGATAAAAGTGCAGCACATGCGCTGGTTAGGTTAAGAAAACGGTTTCATGAACCAGTTCCTTCTCTTGATAAATAGACAAGAATCCTGATCTGGTGCAAAAGGTTTCATATAGTTACAATCAAAAGAAGAAGAACAAAGTTGGAAAGATTGCAGGAAAGGGCATTGGTGGCACTAAGAGAAAGAGTGCTCCTTCTATCCCTGTAGCAACTCCTCCTACAAAAGGAAGAACTACAAGGAGCCAGAAGAAGTAGAGTGAGGCCAACGTAGATTGGGCCTTAGCTGAGAATGCCGAGAAAGTCGCTTAAAAAAAACAGGCTGGTAAGCCAAGTGGAATAGTCCAGATTGAGGAGATGAACCTAGTTCTGGAAGATGAACATGAGGATGTGGAAGTATCCACATCTAGTGCCAAAAAGAGAAAGACTTTTCAAAAAAATTCTTGAGAAACAGAGGCTGAGGCTGAGGGCTCAATTGTGTCTAAAAGATCAAGGTCTGCCAAAAAAAGCAAAAGGCTCAAACAGTGGAAGAAAATGGCTAAGGATGGTGAGATTGAAAGGCTGAAGATACGATTGGCTTAAGTAGAGGCTGAGAGAGACTCTCTCAAGTGTGAGCTTGCAAAGTAAAAGGAGAATAATGATAGTATTCTTCAAGATATATTGAAACTGCTTCAAGCCAAGAACCAAGAACCCGGTCCTTCCCAGTTTTAAACCCTTCCTAAGCCTAGTTTGTAACCAATAACCCAAGTGGGATGGTTTTTTGTTTTTTGCTCATGGTTCTATATTTTTAATTCTTCTTATGCCTTGTGATAGGATCTTATCAATCAATGAAATTCACTGCTTTTGCTCTAATTGTTTGTTGATATTTCTTAGATGGCTAATATCCTTAGATTGAAAAAGAGAAAATTGAATCCATGATTGCATTTGAAGTAGCCCCAGTGGCCATGAGAGATATCTGTTAAAATTTGGTTACTTATCTTAATTGTGCAACTTTTCGATGATGCCAAAAGGCGGAAAAAGGTGTGTTTTTGCTTTGGATTGTGATGTTTATAACCTAATGAACCCGGTTCTCGATGATTTGTGACTTTAAATGAAAAGTGTTCTAACATGTGAGCTGAGTTGAAACAGGTTCCATGCTTATGAAAAGCACCGAGTTTGTCATAATCAAAAAGGGAAAATTTGTTGACCTGGGCGGTTTTGGTTTTGATGATTAACAAAGGAACACATGCATGAACCAGGTCCATGGACAGTGTACACAGGTGACGGGCAGAATCAAGCAAAAGGCATGCACGTGAAATGAATAAGTATAAGTGGTTATTTCTGATAATCCCTAAACGAATAGGTTGCATATTTGATAAGGAGCATGACTCCTTACTTGAAGAGAACTCTATCCAAGATAAGGAAAGAGTTAGAAGTTGAAGATAACTAGAATTCTTCCACCAAGAAAGAGTAAAGCATTAGACTTCTAGTTAATCCTTATTCTACCAACTCTATAAATACTAGTTTTGTTCTCTTTTACAGGGGATGCACACATACTGAAGTTAAGCACGAATTGAGAGCAAAATAGCAAGGCATTTTGTGAGCAATTTCTGTGAAATTTAAGAGTGCGATCCTTAAGCTACATGAACCAGATTGAAGAACCAGCTCCATAAAGAGTTTTACGTGTTGTTCTTTAAGTGTAGCAGGCGTTTTGAGTTGTACTTTTCATCTTTCTAAGAAGAAAATTGTACTAGGTTCCTGAGCTGTATTTTTCAAGTTAGAGTTAACTTGAAGTAGTCGCAACAGCTTGTGGCGTGTTGCTATAAGGGTTAGAGTTAATCCTAGGTTTGCAAGAGGTTGTAAACTCTAGTTGTATTGTTCAAGTTAGAGTTAACTTGAAGCAGTCGCAACAGTCTGTGGCTGGTTGCTACAAGGATTAGAGGTAATCCTTAGTTTTGCAAGAGTTTGTAAACTTTGTTGTTGGCTCAGAATTGTAGTGAAGTGCGGAGGAAAATACTACTGGGTAGTAGGTCGTGATTTTTCACCTTTTGAGACGAGTGTTTTCCACGTAAAATTTCTTGTGTTCTTTATTTTCTGCATTATTTATTCCGTAATTGTAGTGTAAGGAACGCATAGAAGAACTAGGTCCTTCAGTAATCTAGTGCATGCAAAAATCAGGCACCATACTAATCACTCCTTCATGTGTGATATTAAAGTATAAAACATCATTTTGTCTCTAATAGAATTTAAACTTTAATCTCTCATTGACCACTAAGCCATACGATGGTGATTCTCAGTTAATCGAGCTTATTCAGCTGAGAAGCTACCTAAGTTTTTGATCTTATAATTCTTTTACTATCTAAGTTTTTTATTGCAATTTTGCCACTAATTAAGGTCATCATACCAAGATGGACGCTTTGTGCTTGGATTGAATGTGACATTTTAACAATTTAGGGTAAATTGACATCATTCACTCCCATGTGCCAATTCCTGCTGTATAGTGGACCTCCTAGACACTTTTTTTTTATATAATTTTTTTATAGTCTTTAGGCCATTTTTAAGGAAATTTTATAATTGGAGGTGCTCTTTCATTAACTCTTTTTTTTTTTTTTTTTTGCAATTTCTTTTCATAATATAGCGAAAACAATCTCTCTACCTCCTCAGTGTAGGGGTAAGGTCTGCGTATACAATATCCTCCTTAGACTCTACTTATGAAATTCCACTGGCTTGTTGTTATTGTCGTCATCTTTTCATAACATAATTCAGATTTAAGCTTGAAAAAAAAGTAACTAGACAAAATCGAATATACTTGTGTATATATGTGAAAAGAAGGCTTAATCAACCTAACCTAATCGAAGTTACAAAAACCTTATCGAATCAACCTGCCTTTCTATTCGTTAGATGTTGGAATTACATAAAGAGTGGCACACATACGCAACCTCTAAATTTTGGATCCATCTCTGTTGGAGACTCTCAGTATACCTTCAACAACCTTACCTCATCTGGCATATACTTGTGAATTACATCAGCTTTGTAATCCTGGTAATGACGGAGGTCGACAAGGATGATAAACTAGTAATATAAAGAATAAACTTGTAATATTATAAAGAAAAAGTAAGGTACAAAATAAACTTATTATATAAAAATGTAGGGTAAAAGATAAAATAAATGATTTAATAATAAGGAATGGCAAGATGAGAGAAAATAACGTAACGATGCGATCATAACAAATCAATCGTTAACAATTAAAACAAACACTGTATTTAAAGTAACAATACGATACAATACAACATGTAATAATCATCCAAAACAAACTACTAATTAATTATTATATAAAAAGGTAGGAATTCCGTTTGACTTTTTCCACAGGAGCTAGCGTCTCCTAGCCACTAAATATTGTAAATCTTCGTTGATCACTCCCTAATATATCCGCTTAATTAATTTACAGATCTTATTAATTAAATTCTCTATAAATTGCATCACTAATATAATTAGTTATGGATTCTAATTTTCTCAAGACTAGTAATGCGAATTACAGATTTAGCTAACAAATACAGGCTGTTGTCACGATCCATTTTCTGAATAAATCGTGACCGGCACTCGATCATTAAATTTAAGCGAGCAAATCATCTGTACTTATTAGAACTATTATAACCTCAAACTTTTTATGTAACAAGAAAATACTTTAACCAAATACTTTTAATTAATTTGAATATCTAAAATAACCAACTCCCAACTTTGTTCATAGTAACTATTAAAATACTACTAAGTTATTATAAAAAAACATCTGAATCTTAACCCACCAACTGTGTCTATGAAGCCTCTACTGATAAACTGACGCACTGTTCAGGACATGAGATTGTCTGGCTAGTTCTCCAAGTAAACAAAGAAATAACTAAATAAAGATGACTCAAAGGAATACTCCACAAACAAAAGCGGAGCTCAGCAATAGCAGTGGAAGAGAGGGAAGTCCTAACCTGTAGCCTGCTCGCCTACAAAATCGGTTCCTATGTTGTACCGCAGACCAGCGTAGGTTCCCAAAAGAGAACGTCAGTACCATCCATTGTACTCAGTGAGTCTCAACGACAAGGGACGAAACTTTAATAAAATATAAATTACGAGCAAAGATTCTAAATGCATGGAAAACATAAAGCTTCTAAGAACAATTCTAAAAATTGCATAATAGCAGTTTATGAATATACTAAAAGAAATTCTTTTCTGTTTCTTTCTTATATAAAAGAAAAATACTTCACTTTATACTTCAGAAGTTTCAACTATCCTGACTTATTTCTGTCTTGGTCACCGTGTGATTGGCATGGGTTCGATCCCAACCTGATCGAATAGGCCCAATCTACGAGGTGCCACTCGCTTCATGGTTCTTAGTGCTTATGTATCATACCTTAGCCTAGCTAAGTAAATTCTCAGCAACGAGACCCTCGGCTCATGTGCTCCCTATTTTGGCACAAGTAGTTTCAGGAAGTCAACGCCTTGGACAGAACCCTCGGCCTGGACGATAACCCCTTCTCAGAATAGAGGATACTCCCAAAAATCTTTTTTTCTAAAACTCCTTCTAGTGACTTTTCAAGTCTAAATTTTTTCTGGAACATCCTATATATACTCATACCGGTATCCTTACATGTAAAGCATGTCATAAGAATGAAATAAACATTCAAAAGTATTTCTAAAGATTCTTGCTTTTTTCATGAATTTTTGATATGAAAATGGCATATAAAATTTATGCATGTATATCATAATAAATCATCTAAACTTTAGCTAGAACAATTCTAAGTTAATAAGTACTCACTTGCTTCGATTAAGTACATATTAACTCTTTTAAGCAATTCATCGAACACCTTGTATGCGTGCTTTTGTGAGTTAAACAACTTTAGTAAAGGGTTATATCAACTCACCTCAAAACTCCTCGAGCCAATACGTAGGCTCCAGTTCAACTTATTCCCTTAAAAAAAATCGATTCTACAACAACCAGTGTATTTTAATTAATTTAAAAGTTTCACACATAAACATTGAACTTACTGTTGATACAGAGGAAGAAGAGAATTAACTATTCAATTCTTACCTATTACTACTGTACGATAATTGACAATAGGGAATTTTATATACCTGAGTTCAAGAACTAATGATTTGTAAAGAAACCCAAAACTTTTCGTTACCTGCGTGAGTAAGCAGCCTCTGTTTCATGGCTCTTTGTTTCGTGAGTGAACAGATTTTTCGTATAAGGCTTTGTAGCCTTCTGCCTTTTGCGTGAATCGCCCATTGTTTAAGGCTTTAAGCCTTTTGTCTTCCCATTTTATGGGCTTGAGGCTGGCCCCACCTTTTTTTTTAAAAAAAAACTTAACTAATAATTAATGATACCACTTTTAATAATTAATAATATAAAACTATTAGTATAAAGATAATTATATATCCAATTATCTTTAAATAAGGAAGTAACTCAAAAGTCAATTACCAGGGGTTAAATCAGTAATAGAAGTATAATTTCTATGCCTCAAGGCAAGGTTTAAAAAATTAAATTCTATAATTAGTTTGTGTTTAAACTTTTATAGATTTAAGGAGTGTTACAATCTTCCCTCCGCACTACTTACTTGAACTTCTTTAGTTTTCTTAGCACTACTCACTTTTCCAAGGGACTCAAAATTTTGGCTAACTCCCTAAATTTTTAAAAATTTCGACAGTGTCTCCCCTGTAAATTGAATTATCCAAAAAAATATCTTTGTCATCAATGCCACAACTACACCAACAACAACCAAGTATACCATAACAGGCCATTCATAGGCACCATACACAGCTCATAAACTAATTACTCACACTCCGGCAAGGAGATACCACAACAACCAACCAAAAATCTAAAGCACAACACTTCAGCAAAAGTAAATCACTTTAATGAATTAAATGTACTCTGGCATGATACTAAATTATTTAATAACTAAATATGCTCTAACAGAAACTAAATTACTTCAACGACTAAGTATAATCTAGTAAGGACATAAGCACTTTCTAACTTGTATTTAATAAATGAAATATAAATGTCAAGCCAAACCTAGGTTCACATACCTTGTTCTTCGAATAAATACGGATACTTCTTCCTCATATCTTCCTCGACCTCCCACGTAGCCTTTTTTGAATCATGATTACTCCACAAAACTTTTACTGATATTATATCTTTTGTTCTCAACTTTTTTACTTGCCTATCGAGAATTTCTATAGGTACCTCTTCATAAGTCAAGCCTTCTTTAATTTCTATGGTATCGGCAGGTATTATATGCGACTCATCATGAATGTACTTTCTAAGCATTGACACATGAAAGACTGGATGAACAGAGGACAACTCAAAGAGCAACTCTAGTTCATAAGCCATTTTTCCCTTCTTTTCTATAATCTCATAAGGTCCGACAAATCTAGGACTAAGTTTTCCTTTCTTACCAAACCTCATAACTTCTTTCATTGGTGAAACTTTCAAAAATACCTTGTCACCAACCATGAACTCTAAGTCATGATACCTCTTGTCAAAATAGGACTACTGACGACTCTGAGCTGTTTTCATCCAAAATCTATAACACAGGCTCGCAACATATCTTCGAGAGTCTGAATGGTCCTTTCTGCCTGACCATCGGTCTGTAGATGGAAAGCGGTGCTCAAATTAACCTTAGTACCTAATCTTTTCTGAAATGTCTGCCAAAAATGCACCGTGAACTGAGGGCCTCTGTCAGATATAATTGACAGTGGAGTACCAGGCAATCGGACTATTTCTTTGATGTAAAACTGCGCATACTGCTCTGCGGAATCTATCATCTTTACTGGTAGGAAATGCACAAACTTTGTCAGTCGGTCTACAATAACCCAAATTGAATCATGCTTACAATATGTGTGAGGCAGGCCTACTTCGAAATCCATATTAATCATCTCCCATTTCTACTGTGGTAGCTCTATATATTAAGCTAGGCCACCAGGCCTCTGATGCTCGGCTTTGACTTGCTGGCAATACAAACATTTGGCCACATGATCTGCTACTTGCTTCTCCATGCCTTTCCACCAATACAACTCTTTCAAGTCCAGATACATTTTGGTAGCACCTGGGTGGATAGAGTACCTCGAACTGTGAGCTTCTTCCATTATGGCCTTCCTAAGCCCATCTACATCAGGCACACATAACCGATCATTCAACTTCAAAACTCCATCACTTCCTAGAGTCAAAGCAATGATTTGTTTGTTTCTGACTCCTTCTTTTAACTTCACTAAGTACATATCTTCGTCTTGCTTAGCTATTAACATGTCCAACAAGAGAGGATTGCGCTAAAGCATAAGTAGTTATACCTCCTTCTTCGGTCTCATCCAATCTATTTCCATCATTTGCCAGTTTTTGTATTTCTCAACCCAAAGTTCGCCTTTGTACTGAAAGATGGGACAGGACATACATTGACTTCCTACTAAGTGTATCTGCTACCACAATAACTTTACCAGGGTGATAAAGGATAATGATGTCATAATCCTTCAATAGCTCGAGCCACCTTCTTTTGTTCAAATTTAACTCTTTCTGTTTGAAAATGTACTGGAGGCTTTTGTGATCTGTAAACAGTTCAGAATGCTCGCCATAAAGGTAGTGTCGCCATATCTTTAATGCAAACACCACTGTTGCAAGCTCCAAGTCGTGTGGGGGGTAGTTCTTCTCATGATTCTTTACCTGCCTGGAAGCATAAGCAATAACTTTATCATCTTGCATAAGAACACAACCAAGACCAACTCTGGAGGCATCACAATACACTATGAACCCACCCGAACCTGTCGGCAAGGTTAACATAGGTGTAATGTTCAACCTCTTCTTTAACTCTTGAAAACTCTGCTCACAAGCGTCTGATCACTGGAACTTAACTGCTTTCTGAGTCAACTTAGTTAATGGAGCTGCAAGTGAGGAAAATCCCTCTACAAACCTTCTATAGTAGCCAGCTAATCCCAAGAAACTCCTGATTTCAGTTGGCGTTGTCGGCCTTGGCCAGTTTTTGACTACTTCTGTCTTCTAAGGGTCTACTTTAATGCCTTCATTGGATACCACGTGGCCTAAGAATGCCACTTACTGCAACCAGAACTCACATTTTAAAAACTTGGCATAAAGCTCATTCTTTTTCAAGGTCTGCAAGGCTATCCTGAGGTGTTCGGCATGCTCATCCTTGCTCTTAGAGTATACCAAAATATCGTCTATAAACACGATAATAAACGTATCAAGGAATGGCTTGAAAACTTTGTTCATGAGGTCTATGAATGCAGCTGGAGCATTTGTCAACCTGAAGGATATTACTAGAAATTCTTAGTGCCCGTAGCGAGTTCTAAAGGTTGTTTTACATATATCCTCTTCTCTAATTCTCATCTGATGGTACCCCGACCTCAAGTCTATCTTTGAAAAGTACTTTGCACCCTGAGGTTGATCAAATAAATCATCAATTCTTGGTAGTGGGTATTTGTTCTTAATGGTAACTTATTCAACTGCCGATAGTCAACGCACATTCTGAGAGACCCATCTTTCTTCTTGACAAACAGGACCGCGGCACCCCACGGTGAAACACTTGACCTGATGAAGCCCTTGTCAAGAAGGTCTTTCAACTATTCTCTCAACTCATTAAGTTCTGCTAGAGCCATCCTATAAGGAGGTATAGATATGGGCTGAGTGCCTGGTATGAGATCGATGCCAAAGTCTATGATTCTTTTAGGAGGAAGTCCGGGAAGGTCATCTGGGAACACTTCTGAAAAGTCTCTAACAACTTGCACAGACTGAAGAGCTGGTGGTTCTGATTCTAGATTAATGATGTGAGCCAAATAGGCGAGACACTCCTTACCGATCATTCGTTGTGCCTAAAGGTAAGAAATAAACTTACCTACTAGTAATGCTGAACTACCCTTCCACTCTAACACTTCTTCATTTGGAAATTGGAACCTAACTATCTTGGCACGACAATCTAACATGGTATAACAGGAAGACAACCAATCAATACCCACGATCACATTGAAATCCACCAATTCTAACTCTATGAGATTGGCCTCAGTGCTGCGATCTTGGACTGAAACTATACAACCTCTATAAACTCTTGTGGCTTCCACTGACTCGCCAACTAGAAGTATACCTATAATAACTTCTGCAGATGCCTCTGCACTCTGACGATCAAGTGTAGCAAACAAACGGGGTTGTCCCTGTTACACCCCGTAAATTCGTACATTAAAATACACTATGAAATAGCTCACATATATGTACTCAAGAACCCGGAAAGTGGTTTAAAGTTAAGAAAAAGAACAAAAGTGTCGAAAAGCCAGGAATGCGGACCGCATAACACATATGCGATCGCAGAATTGACATGTTCCATCGCAGAATGGAACAGAGTTCTGGGCTGAAGCTATGTCAAAAATGAGGCCAAAATGCGGACTGCAGAACTGAAATGCGGACCGCAGAATCGACACCCCCATCGCAGAATGAGGCAGAACACTGGGCCAAACCAATGTCCAAAATGCGACCAGAAATGCGATCGCATTTTGAAAATGCGAACCATATTCTGGCCCCTTCTGCGTTGCATAATGCGACAGAATTTTAAGGCAAGATCTGCGACCGAAATGCGAACCGCATACCTGTCTGCGACGGGTATGCGATCGCATTTCTGACCTTTTTCAGGTCTGTGTGTCACTCACACCTAGGCCTATAAAAGGGACCCAAAACCTGTCCCTTCTTCATTTTTCTAAGTTTCAACACAGCAGAAAAGCCCCAGAGACTTCTCTCAAGCCCTCACACTAAAGCAACCAAATTCCTCTCTTCCAAACCCTAGATTGAAGAAAGAATCAAGGAATTGAAGAACGAAAGAGAAATCCTAGTTGAGTTTCCTTCTCTTGTAAACCCAAAGCGAGGGCAAGACTTAGGGATTGAAGAACCAAGAAAAGAGGGTTAAGTAATCCGACATGCAAGGTAAGTTCCTACACCCATTCTCTTAGGGATTCCTGAAAATCCATTGCATGCATGTAAGAGTTCATAAGAATGTAAGTGAAAGCTATGGGTTCAAGTTAATTACCACTAATAGTGTAGGATATGATCGTTGTTGAGCGGCATGTGCCATGAACATGTTTGATAAGGTTAAAAAGAGGAAGATTATGGGAAAGCACCATATAAATTCAGGAGATTATGGTTAGTAATA
>MCJB01030968.1:142248-185636 GCA_002018475.1 Nicotiana obtusifolia
AGAGATGGTGCAATATATATATATATATATATATATATATATATCAGGTATGTAAGACTACACCGTTCTTTACTTTGCACGATTTCTGTCGAATACAATGTCTCAAAGAGCCCCAAAAGAATACTCTATTCTTAGAAGCTAAGAGTGCTTGTATTGTTTCCCCTCTTATGGAGGTTTTTATATGTTGTTATCTATTTGACATTATGTCACCTTGAAAGTATAATCGATATAGGAGTTAAGTGTTATGTCACCATGAGAAAGGTATTCTTGATTGCACAAGGAAGAAGGGGTAATAAATATAACAAGTCAAGAACACAAGTCATAAGTAAGCTTGCAATGTATTACGTGTATATGTATATATATGTATGATTGAATTTCTTGTGACCGAGCCGAGTACGGCCGGGTAAGGCATGCTATAAGGTAGTGTTGATGAGCCCTTGGGGGCGTATGCGATTTGTGTGGTGACGTGTATGTAAAAAGGTAATCCATAGATGATACGAGCATTGTTACTAATGAAGACATGATTAAATAAGCCCAGCATACAATAGTTGTTTTATATACCGAGCCGTTCTGTAAGTTGGCTGGGCAGGTACCTAGTGTGCGACTATATATAGAAGTACATGTGTACTACATCGGGCCAAGCTAAAGTCGGACGGGCAGTCATACACCGGGCCGAGCTAAAGCTGGACGGGCAGTTATACACCGGGCCGAGCTAAAGTCGGGCGGGCAGTTATACACCGAGCAGTTCTATACGTCGGTCGGGTAGGCATCTATTGTGCGATTATATAAACACCAGGCCGAACTAGATTCGGATGGGCAGTCACCCCTGATCAGTTGAGAAGATAACGATAAGGCCCACAGAGGCATGTCTATATATGTATATGTGTGTATGATTGAATTCGTATGACCGCGCCTAGCGAAGGCCAGGTATGTTGTGACCGCGCCTAGTAAAGGCCGGGTATGAGCCCACAGAGGCATGTGTATTTGATTACGATCCCACAGGGGAGTATGAAATTGTTTAAAGCAGCGACTAGGTGATTGTATGTGATTGTATGTGATTGCACGTGGTAAAGTTCAGGTAATCGATTTCGGTAATAGTAAATGCATATGAAATCGGCAGGCCCACGGAGG
This sequence comes from Nicotiana obtusifolia, assembly GCA_002018475.1. Lineage (NCBI taxonomy): Eukaryota > Viridiplantae > Streptophyta > Magnoliopsida > Solanales > Solanaceae > Nicotiana > Nicotiana obtusifolia. The sequence continues at coordinate 143,380 of MCJB01030968.1, forward strand.
CATATGTATAAGATGTGGAAAATGATAATGTACACGAGTATGAATATGATAATGTTAGAAAGGTTACACGAAAATGCATAAGTCTCACCAATATGCTATGGTTAGCCGCCCTTAGAGGCATACAGATGGTACAGGTCATGTATTTCTTATCCTAATGCTTATACTATTGCTCTTACATTATGTTTTCTGTCTTACATACTCAGTACATTATCCGTACTGACGTCTATTTTATGTGGACGCTGCATGTCGTGCTGCAGGTCCTGATAGACCGACAGAGGGAGCTCATCCACCACAGTAAGCTATTCAGTACGCAGATACTAGCAAAACTCATCCTTCGGGCTTGCTATATTTTGGTATGCACTTGTATAGACATTTTGGGCATGTCAGGGCCCTGTTACGACGTAGGTTGTATTTTGTATAATTCCATAGAGGCTCAATAGACAAATGTCAGTATGTGTATAGACAGGTGTTGGGCCACGCGCAGTTAAATTGCCTTGTCAGCAAACGTTTGTATCATGTTGTATGGTTTTGTATTGTAGCCTAGTTGGCCACGTCACGTATAAATGTATGCCTATGGTATAATACGGTATCACGGAAGGTTATTGTTATTATTATTATTGTTATTGTTATATTATCTCTCGCGGTCCACGCGAGTACGATACACCTTATAAGTAATAAGGGAAGTCAGGTGAAGGGTTCGCCGGTACTCTGCAAGCAGGGTCCGGTGCCCGTGTCGCGAGTCCGCCGGGCGGGGCGTGACAGTCCCCCTCCCTGAGTAACTCGATATGCATCTCTGCCTGCTCCATGCCCCGCCTGGTTATGAGAACCACGAGCCTGAGGTGGTGCAACTGTAGTAGCTGAGGAACTAGAAGGACGAGTTGATCCCCCACTGAAATTACATTGCAACTTTGGGCAGTTGGCCTTTATATGACCAATTTCTCCGCAATGATAGTAACCGTAAAATCCGAGCTTGCACTGACCTGAATGTTGCCGCTTACATGTACCAAAAAGACCTTGTTGTTGTGAATGATGCTCAGCATGACTCTAGCTATGTGAGGATGATGTCCTAAAATTCTGATTCTAGCGAGACTGGTTTTCATAACTCTGAGTACGTCTAAAGGAAGACCCACCACCTGACTAATGACTGGACTGAGCTGGTGCTGATGACTCCTTATTGGAGGAACCCCTTCCACCTCCACTGGATGTGCCATTAAACCCGCCCGCTGTCCCGACTTTCGTGTTATGCTCTTTTTCTTCTCTCCTTTGTTGTTTGTTTTTTTTCTTAGTTCTTGGCGAATCCCACAACTGAGGAGAAAGTTGTCATTCCTATCGCTGCAGCTGATGTCGTATCCTTAATGTGGTAAGCAAAACCGCCAACAAACCTGCGAATCTTTGCTTTTTCTGTCTTAACCATGTGAGGAGCATGCTTAGCCAAACTTATGAATTCCATGTAGTACTCTTGCACACTTTTATTCCCTTACTTGAGTTGCTCGAAATCTGTAGCCTTAGCTTCCCTGTCCTCTTCTGGTATAAAATTAGCCACGAAGGCCTCTTCAAATTCTTCCCAAGTAGGCGGACCATCATCTTCATCTCTTTCCTTTTCCCACATCTCAAACCAAGCGCCAGCCATATCTCTAAGCTGGTAAGCAGCCAGCTCCACAGCTTCATCATCAAATGCCTTCATCGCTCGGAGGGCTTTCTTGATACCCTCCAGCCACAACATTGGATCTTCATCAACTATAGTACCACGGAACAATGGAGGACTCAGCTTTAAAAATTCATTCATTCTCGAGGACTCGGAATTATTCTGTCTATTTGATTGAGGTGGAATCTCATCTCTTCTCTCGTTCTGATTGGCCATGAAGGCTTAAACATCTCCATAACACTGTTGACAGCATGAAACATCTTACCCACCTCTGGAGATATAGTTGTCTGAGCCGGAACTGCTGTTGGGGGCGGCACTGGATCCTGAGGTACTGGCTCATCATGCTCCACCCCTTCTTCATGTTCAACCGGGGGTACTTGAACCCCCTTTGTGGATCTACCCTTCCTTTTTTGAGTTGAAGCCTTCTTAGTTCTACCTTGAGCCACAATAGTAGCAATAGTTTCTTGAATAGCATCCTGAGTGTCGGTGTCAGAGTTGCGAGTACGAGCCATTTCTGCGAGCTTTGGATAAATGAATACATTAGATAATTTCTTAGAGGTAGGCTCTACTGCAGGATCTAAAATATGGAGAAAAAAAAATGAGACTTTTCCTAAATGCTTGTAGCCTCCTAGTTATAAGTATGGCGCACTTCATACCCATAAATAAGACTCTACTGACGCAACTTCATAGACTCCTAGGACTCCATAAACCTAAACTCTGATACCAAGTTTGTCACGACCCATTTTTTGAACAAACCATGACTAGCACCTGGTTGCTAAATTTAACCGAGCGAACCATCTACACTAATTAAAACTATTATAACCTCAAACTTTATATGTAACAAGGCAATACTTTAACCAAATACTTTTAATTATTTTGAATATCTAAAATAACCAACTCCCAACTTTGTTCATAGTAATTACTGAAATACTGCTAAGTTATTATCAAAAATATCTGAATCTTAACCCATCGACTGTGTCTATGAAGCCTCTACTGATAAACTGACGCAATGCTCAGGACATGAGATTGTCTGGCTAGTTCTCCAAGTAACCAAAGAATAACTAAATAAAAATGACTCGAAGGAATACTCCACGAAATAAAGCGGAGCTCACCAATAGCAGTGGAAGAGAGGGAAGTCCTAACCTGTAGCCTGCTCGCCTACAAAATCGGTTCCTACATTATACCGCAGACCAACATAGATTCCCAAAAGAGAACGTTAGTACCATCCATTGTACTCAGTGAGTCTCAACGACAAGGGACGAAACTTTAATAAAATATACATACGAGCAAAGATTGTAACTGCATAGAAAACATAAAGCTTCTAAGAACAATTCTAAAATAATTGTGTAGTAGCAGTTTATGAATATTCTAAAAGAATTTCTTTTCTGTTTATTTCTTATATAAAAAGAAAAATACTTCACTTTATACTTCGGAAGTTCCAGCTATCCTGACTTATTTCTGTCTTAGTCACCGTTGATCGGCACGGGTCCGATCCCAACCTGATTGAATTTGCCTAATCCACGAAGTGCCACTCGCTTCATGGTTCTCAGCGCTCATGTATCATACCTTAACCTGGCTAAGTAAATTCTCAGCAACGAGACCCTCGGCTCGTGTGCTCCCTACTTTGGCACAAGTAGTTTCAGGAAGTCAATGCCTTGGTCAGGGCCTTCGGCCTGGACGATGACCCCTTCTCAGAATAGAGGATACTTCCAAAAATCTTTTCTTTCTAAAACTTCTTCTTGTGACTTTTCAAGTCTAAATCTTTTCTGGAACATCCTATACATACTCATATTGGTATCCTTACATGTTAAGCATCGCATAAGAATGAAATAAACATTAAAAAGTATTTCTAAATATTCTTGCTTTTCCATGAATTTTCAACATGAAAATGGCATATAAAAATAACACAACAATCTGAAAATTTTTGCACATATATCATAATAAATCATCTAAACTTTAGCTAGAACAATTCTAAGTTAATAAGTACTTACTCGCTCCGATTAAGTACATATTAACTCTTTTAAGCAATTCATCAAACACCTTGTATGCGTGCTTTTGTGAGTTAAACCACTTTAGTAAAGGGTTATATCAACTCACCTCAAAACTCCTCGAGCCAACACGTAGACTCCAGTCCAACTTATACCTGTCAAACTATTGATTCGACAACAACCAGCATATTTTAATTAATTTAAAAGTTTCACACCTAAACATTGAACTTGCTGTTGATACAGAGGAAGAAGGGAATTAACTATTCAATTCTTACCTATTATTACTGTACGATAATTGACAATAGAGAATTTTATATACCTGAGTTCAAGAACTAGTGATTTATAAAGAAACCCAAAACTTTTCGTTGCCTGCGTGAGTAAGCAGCCTATGTTTCGTGGCTCTCTGTTTTGTGAGTGAACAGATTTTTCGTATAAGGCTTTGTAGCCTTCTGCCTTTTGCGTGAATGACCCATTGTTTAAGGCTTTAAGCCTTTTGTCTTCCCATTTTAAGGGCTTTAGGCTGGCTCCACCTTTTTTTTGTTATTCTTTTTTTAAAATTTAACTAATAATTAATGATACCCACTTTTAATAATTAGTAATATAAAATTATTAATATTTCTCTAATTGTATATCTAATTATTTTTAAATAGGGAAGTAACTCAAACGTCAGTCACCAGGGGTTAAATCCGTCATAGAAGTATAATTTTTATGCACTTAAGATTTTTAAATTCTATAATTAGCAAGTGTTGAAACTTTTATAGATTCGAGGAGTGTTACAGATGTGGTCGAAGGCTAACTACATCCAAGATACATAAAGCACGTATATGTGTAGGCCAAACGATCATAATAGAGGGGCCATATTATAAAAGTAGAGCTGTTCGGCAATCACGTTTGTAAAATTTACGGTCTAAATTAGAAGGAAAATGATATTGTATAACCGCTCTTAATATAATAATTAAAAAATATATCTTTTTTATATTTTTTTATGTTCTACATATTTTATACAAAAATTATACAAATTTTATATACCTTTTTGATTACCGAATATAAATAATTTTTTATGCGGATTAAAAATAAAAAAAACCCTTATCATGGTCCACCTATCTTCTACTGCTCTATAAATTCTCAACGCTGTCTTTATCCAACGCAAAAGTTAAAACTTACGTATGATGTGAAGATTAATCGGAACACTTTTAAAGGCAGATCTTACATGCAAAATACGAAAAAGATGTTAGACTATATAAGGAAGCAAGCCTCATATTCTACTAACGAATTTTAGAGTCCTACAGGTCTAGGTCCTAGTAGACCACAACAAGAACGATTCAATAAAATCTTACTAATGGGGTGTGGGAAGGGTAGTGTGTACGCAGACCTTACTTTTACTCCGAAAAAGTAGAGAGGCAATTTCCGAAAGACGCTCGGCTCAAGAAAACAAAAGGAGATAATATCAGTACCACCAAAGAGATCATAGGAATAATAACAACAACATGAAAATCAAAAGATAGATGGAAAGCAAAAGCGATAGCCAGTAAATAGACCCGGCACTATGAGAAACGAAAGAGTAGTAAGACACAATATTACCACTAGCTAGCTTAGACAAAAGTCCTACCAGACTAGTCTCACAAAGGTACGAAGTAAGGCAAGACTCAACTATCTCCTAACCTACAACCCTAATACTCGACCTCCACAGCTTCCTATCAAGGGCCATGTCCTCGGAAATCTGAAGCCTAGCCATGTCCTGCCTGATCACCTCTCCCTAATACTTCTTAGGCCTTCCCTCTACCTCTTCTCGTGCTCTCCACAGCCAGCCGCTCACACCTCTTTACCGAACCATCTGAGCATCGCTTCCCGCATCTTGTCATCAATGGGAGCCACGCCCACCTTCTTCTGAATATCATCATTCCTAATCTTATCCATCCTAGAGTGCCCGCACATCCACCTTAACATCCTCATTTCTGCTACTTTCGTCTTTTGGATATGTGAGTTCTTAACAGGCCAACACTCAGCCCCATACATCATGGCCGGTCTAACCACCGCTTTAAAAAATTTACCGTTGAGTATCGGTGGCACTCTCTTTTCACACAAGACTCCAGATGCTAACCTCCACTTCATCCATCCCACCCCAATACGGTATGTGACATCCTCGTCAATCTCCCCTCCCCCCTGGATAACTGACCCGAGGTACTTGAAACTGCCTCTACTTGGGATGACCTATGATTCAAGCCTCATATCCACGCCTACTTCCCTAGGCTCAGCGTTGAACTTACACTCCACGTATTCCGTCGTCGTCCTGCTCAGCTTGAAACCCTAACACTCCGAGTAGACAATAGCAATATATTATTAGTGGGCTAAACCATTACATATGATGTAAGAGGCACTCCGAATGTAACCTTAGGCGACGTTGTGCAAACCTCAACATTCAATTGATCTTAGCAAATCTCACATATTATGATAAGACAGCTCTCAGCGAAGATAACGAATTCCTATATAGGATGATGTATGTAACACTCTAGGCAAATATTCCACATACACAAAAGACGCAAGAGATGCTAGACATATAAGAATGTAAGCCTCAAACTATAATAACCGATTTTAAAGTAATACGAGACGGGACCTAAATCAAAATATCTTTTACTCTTGAGATCCCACATTCTCTTCATAAAAAAGAAAGTCTGTCATAAGGTCCCCACCAGGTTGAAAACACAACCTAACTCTCATTTCCCTACTTTCTTTTCCTCTCTATGAAAAATATATATACACTATAAACAATCAGTAATCTAAACACTATGCCCAAACATTCTTTCATTTGTAATTTGTCTGAAGCATTTCACTTTGGTATCTTGCCTCTCAGTTTTTGTAGCATTTGAAGTACATACTACATGATAGCAACATGGTACGTCCCATACGAAAATTGGTAGTTTTCATTGTTCGCATGGCTATTTTCATAATTTCTCTTCTACCATTCGTCTGTTCATCTCAAAATCACACAGAAAAGATTATTTACCAACGCAGTTATAAACACATAATCCGTGAGGTTATTCACATTTTCATCTCTTATAGTATTGTTCTCTAGTTTCCCGTACGTTTGTAGCGCAACAACTAATTATATATCTATCTTACATTTCAGTTGACTCCTGGTTTGTCATATCAAATTATGCTACATGGATTTATTCTCTGGGCTTCCATGGGTTTCTTGATCCCTATTGGGATTCTTCTAATAAGAATTTCAAATAGAAAGGAATATTGTAGGAGAAGGCTACAGAATATTCTGTATATTCATGCTATTTTACAGGTAATTAATCCTTTAATTTTGTTTCACTGTAAATGTGGGCGATGACGACGGAGTCAGAAATTTATATAAGGGGATTCAGAAAAGTGTTAAAATGTCACATTTAGCATTTGTGCTAAACTACTTTTGAATCCCTTTATGTTAAAGGGATTCAACTGTTTACATATAAATGTATATAATCAAAAAAAACTTCGTTTTTATTTTGATTTACATAATATAATTTTTCTTGAAAGAGTTCAATGATAATCGTCTCATCCAACCACTTACTCTAAAAATTAACCTTCGCGCAGTCATGGAAGGATATTCTTCCTTTTCTTTGACATGACAATTAGTATTATCTCAGCAGCTACCTAATATAATTATTACAAATCTGAATCTTGTTTATTAGATAGAAGTACCCCACTTTTCACCTCTAATGATACCGAAAAAGAGTAAGAGCTTAATAGCACTGATGAACGCTTGGTGGGAAAGGAAAGGAAGAATACATTATCTTATTTAAGTACTACAACTATGCTCTCTTTAGTTTATATTATCCAGAAATGAGCATAAGTCAAGTTAATAATGAGGTTAGGTATAACCGTTTATTTTATCATGTGATACTTGATAGCTGACAAGTTTCTTTAGATAAGTGCATAAAATTTCATTAATATTATTTGGTTATTTGGCAGGTACTATCTCTTCTCCTTGTAACAGCAGCAGCAATCATGTCAATACGAAATTTTGAAAACTCTTTCAAAAATAATCACCAAAGGATTGGCTTAGCTCTTTATGGTGCCATATGGCTGCAAACTGGCACTGGCTTTTTACGGCCTGACAGGTAATGATGTACAACAATAACATACTCAGTATAGTTCTACAAGTGGGGTCTAGGGAAGGTACAATGTATGCAGACCTTACCCCTACCTTCAAGAAGGCAGAGAGGTTGTTTCCGGTAGACCCTCGGCTCAGGAAAGATAAATGGGAGGGGCTAACAGGTAATGATGTATACAAGAGTTAACCTAAATAGCCATCCACCCAACCACTTACTCGAAAAATAGCTGAAGGATGAATATTATATATAATCCATATATAATATATGTGTAACCGTGTATAATCGGTGTATATACCGGATAATAAAATGTGAACGGTGAATCCGGTAGGCCATTTGTGTAAAGATTATGTATACCATAATTTCAGAGGTCAATTTCTGCAGTTTAGTACTGTTTTTTTGTTCTTTCTGCACAGGGGAAGCAAAGGGAGGAGTATATGGTTTTCAGTTCACTGGCTTCTTGGAATCACAGTTTCTATACTGGGAATCATCAACATATATACAGGTTTACAGGCCTATCACACAAAAACATTGATAAGCACAGGTGTTTGGAACTTGGCTTTCACTGTTGAGATTGCCGTTATCGTGTTCATCTATCTGCTGCAAGAAAAATGGCACTATGTGAAGCAATCAAGAGTAATTTTAAGCAACGAACCAGTACGACCAACAGATCAGGAAACATCTTCAACAGATGAGAAAAAGAAATTGTCAGCCATGCCATCATCATCAGAGCCATGTTAAGAGTTACAGACAAACAAATCAGTTTGCCTTTTGCTAACAGTGAATTCTTTCCAACCTTGTTACAATTCTACAAACAAATATGAGAGTTTTCTGTACTGTCAATGTAGAGCATCATATACAACCTATAATATGAGAGATCTTGTGTTCACCTTTCCGCCTTATATTTTTTGTTTAAAATTGTAACTAGCAAAAGGATAAGCCCTTTGCACTGGTGGTATATGTGGAAAGCTAACTGATGATTATATCTGCACTTGATCTGAAGATACACTTAACAAAACTGGCTTCACTATCATGAGAGGTTCAATCAATGAGTTAAAAATATCCAACATGCAATTCTTGCGGCACCTAAAATTAAAACAGTCACTCTCAAGCAAGAGAAAAGTGTCCCCAGTGGATCACATTTTGCTAAGAATCACTTAACTGCTAAATGTAATACTGTAAATGTGTGATGATAAGAAGTAAACAGTTAATCTACAACTTCAAATGACCATCTCGAGAGTTTACAGGGACTTTTACAAACTTATATAGTTTCACTATATTAGTGACAGAAACAGTGTGAATCTTTATACAAACTATTTAGACAAATCATGGAAATAGCTGCACATAACCGTCACTCAATTACTAAAATGACAAGGCGTGGAAAGGAGGAGAAATGCTCCAAATGTAGCAAAGAATACCAAGTTCTTGCATACAGCATACTTCAGTGTAAAAGTAGTAGTAAACTCGGAAAAAAATATGAAATTAATTTTGTTTTAGGCAAATAACTTACTAAGAAGGAGAAGTAAACAAAATGAATGCTATTGCAAACATACGACGAGATATCCGTGCATTAGCCATTTTAGTTCAAAAATTAAAAAGGACAAGATATTGGTAAATAAACTAATCCTGTCTTTTCCCATGTAATCAACTTCAACCATGTAAAAGCTAATACCGAGTACAAACGACAAAATCTCTCTTTGCCAAAATATGCTTTTCCTAGGGTGAGAAATTCCAACTCACTCATTCATCATCCTCCTGCATGTTATTGTGTCCATATAAAATGTAACATAAGTTCGTAGCCACTTGCGGCCTGAACAAGAGGACTCAGTCCTGCACATGCAGAGAACAGAAGTAAAACCTTCTGGGTAATATAGACACAGTTTTATCAAACATTGTGAGATGAAGAAGACAAGTTACCACATAAGAAGACATACTGCTCAGGAACATACCAGCCTTTCATCAAGAAGTTGTTGTTGGAAATTGTCCTTGACAATGTTGAACATTTTCAGTCATACTGCTATCAACTTCTACCTCGAGTTGGCAGCTGTATTCTGTTCGTACAGTCATCCCACAGTATAGAGTAACTTGGGTGTGTGTTTAACTTGAAGACAAGATAAGGCTTCCCATGCACCACCCACCCAAAGGACGAGTTCCTTAGAGATTGAAAACTGGACTTTATATGATCTGTTGGAGTCTGCACAATGAAATTGTCCAGCAAAACCAAAGGCCTTTAATGTGCAAGAGCACCTTTGATAAAGTTTACCCTGTACATGCAATTTTGATTTCATGTTGCCATTTGCTGTCACTCTAGCCAATTCATGCACATATTCGAACAAATATGGCAATATGACAAGTAATTCAATCGACAGCAGGAGTATGGTACGTTTTAGTAACTTCAGGTTGAGAGCACCACCAGAATAAATAGTTCAGGCCTTACAAACCAAATGCTTCCCTTCCATACTTCAGAGGTGACACACTAGCCTTTCCCATTGCTTCGTCTGTTTTGAAACGCCTCATAAGCAACATCCCTTCTCCAAGTTAGACAGCATTTGATCTATTACCAATAATCATTAAATTAACACTTCCCATCAGATAAATGATGAAATCATTTTGCTTCCAAAATGGTGGTGTACTAACCAACTTGCGCCACCTCGACTAATTCACCGAGTACTTGCTATCTCCTACCAGTACAAATACATGGGTAACTCTCTCCGCAAGCTTAGACATATAAGAAGAAATCATCTATCATTTTTTTTGCCTCTGCTGGTATTTGAAGTTTTGAACCCTGATCTGCGAAGGTCTTTCCAACTTCATTGACAATAAGTCACTCACTCGGGTGCACAAAATGATGAATTTGCAGGAGTTTAATAATACTATTTGCCTACCATCAACTTGGCTACAGTTTTAAAGTGGGTTAGATATGCTTAATTCTCCTTACCTTCTCCATGCTCCTTTGATTTCATGGTGTCATTTATTGTCATTCTAGCTGATTCATGCCATAAAATATTTAAGAAATATGGCAAGTAATTCAAATGATATCAAGATTATGGCACGCTTTAGTAATTTCAGGTTGAGGTCCTCATGACATGCTTGAACCTTTTCATTGCTGCCTCATTACGCAGTATCCCTTTCTCCAAGTTAGACATCATCTGATATATCACCAGTAATCATTACATGAACACTTTCCATCAGAAAAATGATGAAATCTGTTGGAGTCTCGTAATACTATTTGTCTACCAACAACTTGTGATATGTATTTGAAGGCAGAGTGACAGTCCCCACAAACTCGGAGGTTTTTCATTATTCTTATTGGCATATCTGATTTCCGTGTAAGAACAAAGGCAACCGCAAGTCTCTCGCTATGATAGCTGAGGAGTTCTTCCTTATTCTCCAGTTCAAGATCATACAAGGCAAATTTAATCTCTGGCACATAGCCTACGTCCCTAATCTTCTTGTGCAATTCCTTGAGTTTTTCATAAATTGCGTCTTTATCTGGATGTGATTGATCACCAGCTACAAAAACATGAACACCATCTCTCATGTTAACCCAACTGCATCCAGCTTCTTTCTTTACCGTAGCTTCTCGCATTGCACGCCGAGCATCTGCCACATCCTCCCATTTCCCTCCCGAAGCGTACATATTTGCAAGGAGCACATAGTTCACAGCATTATGAGGTTCCAACTCTAAGAGCATGTGAGCAGCCTTCCTACCTAGATCTGTTTTACGACTGCCTGCTCGACCACAAGCTCCAAGCACAGTCCTCCAAATGAGTGCATTGGGTTTTAATGGCATTTTGTTGATGAAGTCCTCCAATTTATCCATCTGACCTGCTCGTCCCAGGATATCAACCATGCATGAGAAATGCTCAATCCGTGGTGTAAGACCATATTGTTTGCTCATGGAATCAAAGTAATCCATGCCCTGCTCAACAAATCCCACGTGGCTACAACCTGATAAGACACCAACAAACGTGACATGGTCAGGTGTTTGACCTTCCAGCTTCATTTTTGTAAAAAGCTCTCGTGCTTTATGTCCATGTCCATGCCGTGCATAACCAGAAATCATTGAGTTCCATGAATATATATTTCGTACTGGCATCAACTCAAAAATCCTTGAAGCATAATCTATTCTTCCACATTTGGCATACATGTCAACAAGAGCACTCCCAACAACAATGTCAGATTCCAAACAGGATCTAATCGCACAAGCATGAACTTCCATGCCATGCTCCAATGTTGCAATTGAGGCACATGCACTGAGAACAGAGGCAAATGTGAAGCCATCTAATTTCTGACCCTTGTGCAGCATAAGCCAGACTAAATCCAATGCTTTTGGTAAGACCTCATTGTGTAAAAATCCAGAGATCATTAGATTCCAACTCATATCATCCTTCCTGTCAGACATCCGAGAGAATATGTTCTCACAGTCATCCATTTCCCCGCACTTACCATAGCAAGCAAGAAATGAATTTTCAATAGCATTAGCATCCATTCCACTATATTTTAGCACCAGAGCATGGATTTGACGAACAAGACCAAGAAGAGAAAGTGATGATATTGCTGAAAGGATATTTATAAACGTCACATTGTTGAGACTCCATCCAGCACGCATCATCTGTGTGAAGTACTCTATAGCTTCAGAAATAGATGTCTCAGATTCACCTAATGCACCGATAATGGTATTCCATGAAACAAGATCATACTCTGGCATTAAGGTAAACAATTTCTTGCTTTCAGCCACACATCCAGTATCAGCATACAAAGCAAGAAGAGCATTAGACACTGAAACATCAAAATCTAGTCCTAACTTTATCCCTTCACTGTGCAGTTGTTCCCCCAATCTTATCCAATTCAGGTTTCCACAAGAACTCAAAGAACTTATCAATGAGTAATTTGAAGCCATCAATCCTGTTCTTCTCATAATTTGGAAGGTTGATATTGCATCTTCAAAACAATCATTTTGATCTAGAGCGGATATCATAGAGTTCCATGATACTGAATCCTTATCAAGCATGATCTCAAAAACAGAACGAGCAATCTGGATTTCACCAAATTTAGAATACATATTAATCAGAGCATTTCCAATAGCAGCCTTGGAGTCACACAAACCAGTTCGGATAACATAGGCATGTAGCTCTCGACCTCTTCTTCTCCCTTCTTCCAACAAAGAGAATTCATGAAAAGCACCGAAAAGAACAACGAATGAATCAGAATTGATTTTAACCATGTCTCTCATCTCCATAAAAACTCTGGTCGCGTCTTCTCCTTGACCCAGTCTCACCAATCCGACCATGAGCCCGTTCATGGACACTGCATTCCTTGTACCCATCTGTTTAAAAACCTTCATAGCAGTATCGAGACACCCAAACCTTCCAAAACCACTAACCAGAGCACTTCCTACATACAAGTCTTCCAAAAGTCCAGATTTTTCTATTTTAGCCAGTAGCTGCTTCAGCAAAGACAAACCATAATTAACATGCTTAGCAGCAGCTGTAATTAAGCTGCCAAAAGTGAACTCAGTTGGTATAAAAATAAACCCCAAATCTTCTTTTTGCATATCAGAGAAGAGCTGAAACACAGAAACTGCATCTCGCTGAGAGTAAACTGAAATAATAGAATTGCAAGATACTAAATTCTTATTCTCTATCTCTTCAAAAACACGCCATGCATAATCACCAATACCTGCAAAACTTCCATACATCGAGATCAAGACATTGGAAACAGTCTCATTAGAAGCATGCGCAGTTTTCAAAAGCAAACCATGAATTTGCATTCCCAACCTAAGACCACAAACACCTAAACTCTGACAAGCCCTCAACGCACTACCACAAGCATAATGGTTAGGAATATACCCCGACGAAACCATTTCACGAAAAACATGACATGCCTCATCAGGCATCCCATTTCGGGAATAACCCGTAATCAAGCACGCCCAGGTAACTAGATTTCTGCCCAGCATTCTTTCGAACACATCATGGGCAGAGACCAAATCACCACTTTTGACGTAGAAATTAATAAGGGTGTTACACAAATACAAATCTTTATCAACCCCATTTTTTATAATATCCAAATGGAGTCTTTGCGCATTGAATTCAGAACAAGAAAACAAGTATTTTTGGACGAGAAACTCGCACTTGTCTGAAACTGTAGGAACAAAATAGGTTGGCTTTTGGTATGGATGAAAAGCTTTGTCTTTTGTTGTGGTGATGGAAGGATAAGCAAAGTCATTCGAAAAAGACTGAAGAACTGAAGCTGCAAATGTGCTGAAAGTGTAAGTGGGGTTTGGATTTTGATGGAGTTGTAGTTTGTTTCGTGTTTGTATAAGTGCTGCCATAAACATGGTGAAAAATGGTCACCGCTGATAGAGCTTAAAAATATTTTGCTGCCTCATTTTAACCTTGGCGCCATTTCAGCTCCGAAGAATTTCATTTGATGACTTTAAAAAACGGTAGGCCTTATTATTGTTGGACCATCTTAATTCCATTAATCAAAAGAGATCACAGCACAGAGCTATTTGACCTTTAAAACTTGTGGTTTGAAAAAATATAAATAATTATGTGACTTTAAATTATTTTATTAATAAGGGTTAAATGAAAATTTTAAAGTAAAATTATTTTAAATACATTAATGTGCCATTCTTTTTAGATAGATCAAGTGTGCCACATAAATTAGAACTGAGAGAATATTAGGTTAAAGGTTAGGACGAGTCTGGGCACAATAATAGAGTTCCTCTTTGGTGTTCTGCAAGTCATGGTACTGACTATTAAGAGGCAGATTTAGGGAGGCGGAAGGGGGTTCACGAGCCCCTTTGTCGGAAAATTACACATATAAAGCAAAATTTGTTTCATGCCTCTATATATTATAAATCCCCTTAACATAGCCAAAAGCATAGTTTAATAGTTAAGGGGGTTCAAAACCTCGGTGAGACCGTTGAATTAATTTTCACTAGCCACAGTCTCTTTTCTTTTTTGAACCCCTTAACGGAAATTTAGACAACCTCTTTTCATTTGGAAGAAGGGCTACAATCTCCTATAAATTAAAGCTCTCTCTTCTTCAATTGGTAGCATTTACAAATGTAGTCTTGAAAGATACATAACAATAGAATAAATGCACTTCATAGTTACTGTATAATTCTTTTAGCAAAATAGAATACAATAACCAGGAAAAAGAACTAGCTATAATATGACTGCAAGAAGTTACCTAGTCTACATGTCAGATAACAAGACATTCAGCCTATGACTCTGAGCCGATAACAACAAAAAAGAAACGGGAAAGAAAGCCTCTCTGCCCTCCTATGGAAGTGGTAAAATCTGCGTATGCATTAGCCTCCCCAAACCCCACTTAAGATAACTCAATGGATTTTTTGTTGTCCTTGTAAAAGGGAAAGAAAGAAAGACGAAAAAGAGATGTTTTTCATTATTTTTAATCGGAACTGCTATATGAAAACCATCCTGAATTGATAAGTTCAGCTAAAAAGAATGAGATTGGGCCAAATCCACTGAAAATCTGGGATATCTCACATGAGCCGAACTAAATATACAACAGTTGCAAAACAAAGTAATAATACAGTTCTCCCATAGTATTGCAACATAATGTATAGCTCAGGCACCCAACAGTTGCTGCCATGAGCGAGTCAAAGTTAGCAGCACTTGATCTTGTATTCCAGCTGATAAGCTAAAAACAGATCTGCTTCATCATTCAACTTCATCAATGGTCTCAATCTGGATGTTTGATCTATTCCAAGAAATTTTCACTGCACAATGTTGTATAAATTAAAGAAAATAGGAGTATCTAATGCGTGTCCCGTACATTGTGCCAGTTAACTTGTTAGAAGAAAGATATGTTCTTTGACAACTAAGTTATGCTGGACTCTCTGGATGTGGAACATAGACATCGTTAACCCCAAAGGCTAGCTCCTGAGAGGAAGATTTCCTGAGACCGTGTAAGAAGACCACGATCCATACCCCATCAACCAATGTGGGACTTGACACTCCCTCACACTCCCAAGACTAGACAACTGGAGCGTGGATTATGAGGGCCCAACATTGAGCAACACAACAACCATGATCGATGAGTCCGACTCTTATACCATGTGAAAATATGGCCTTTGAGCCTAATTCAACTCCAGAAACTAATTTGGAGGATTGCACAAGACCATGTAAGGGGATCAGAACCCTACCCTCAAGGCCTCAATAAATGTGGGATTTGACACTGGAGAAGCCATGGAGAAAACTAGAAACACTTCAACTAAGAAATTCCTCCACAAGAAATTGATGCAATATAGTCTTGGCAGAGCAAAACCGACCACAGTAATATAACAATGTGCCTAAATGACTATCAAGATGTCCCCGTCAAAGTAGAAAAAGAAGATCCTCCTATCCTCGAAATGCGATTTTTGCAATTAATGGTCCTGATGGAGAAGAGACTGGCATTGCAGCATCACATGGAGGAGAATAGAGATTCTCCACTTCTAAGACCACCACTTGAATGGATGACATACATTCATTAAAATAACAACCCAGTTGGCTCATCGAGCAACAGATTAACCGATTCTCTGAAATTAGCATTTCTCCAGAATCGTGACCCCGTAAGCCCCTGATGGAGCAAAGAGATCAGCAATGAAATGCTCCACTAAGTTCTAGTGATCTCCATTTGAGCCTTGGTACACAGTGAAGAACCACGAGAAATAATGAAATTATAACATCAGCAGATTTTGCCTATCAATTTGTGAAAATCTTGACAAGTTCGTCTGAAGAATTTCATGTAAAACTGTCTTGTCTGCAGCAGGATAATCGGAAACATCGATGGCTGGAATTAATAGTGATTGCTCTGGTCTGTCAGTGGAAATTCAACTAAGATAATAAATGAGGATCTCTCCGCCTCCCGAAGATACTGGACGGTTCCATTCATAATTTTAACAAGTTTCTGACTGATGTATAGGCCAAGACCTTCCCTTGATATACTCTGACTGTAGTAGAACATCTGTTGAATTAGCTCTTCAGGTATGCCTGGGGCTGGATGAGTGATCCTGAGAAGTGAAATGTAATATAATTATATTTACATATAATGGAATCATATCAATCTATCCAACTATAAAGGAAACCTTATCTGAAGAATTAGGAAAGAGGGATGAGATACTTTATCATTTGAAGTGAGATTTTAACATGATATAAAACATAAAGATTACAGGGTCAAGTAGTTAAGAATCTAGCGTACCCAAAATAAAAATAATACTAATATGTACCCTCGGTAAGACCATATGACCACCTCCTATGATGAAAAGTTTGTAATGTATCTAAATTATTTAAGTGCACAGTGGAAGCTGTGGGTTTAAACAATTGTATTTTGTCCCCTCATTTTTGGTTATATTGTTGCATTTTTGTTTGTCTACTTCTACACTTCTTTCTTATTTTCACAAAGCGATCAAGTTTCCCCTTCAATAAGTTATAATGGTCATACGGATGCCAACGTACAATAATTTGGAAGAATACAGATAATAAGTTGCAGGTCTATGAAATTTGGATAAATTGAGAGATATTATATTTTTTTTCTTTCTTCTTTCTTTTATGAAGGGTACTCTCAACTTGCCCCTTCTCCTCTTCTTTTTTTTTTTTGTTTGTTTTTGTGACCGAGAAATCTGTCTGCAGCCGACCCTTTAGGCCAACCTGCAGCCTTCGAAACTCGGGATGATGGGCCCACTCCCTTCTCCATAATAATAGATTTTTCTCCTGTGCATTCTCACATGGTATCAGAGCTAACGTGAGAGATTTATCACTGTGCAAAAATACCAACGACTCCGGGAAGAAGAAATCAGTTAACCGGAAAATTTTCCGGTGACTGCAGGTCTGTCCGATTTAAAAGTTCCTTTTGTCGGTGTTGTGCAAAAACCAACACCACTACGAGGTAGATCACCCTTCAGCAACCAACCCCGAAAAAATCTCCGCTAGAGTACCTGTCACGCGCCCTCACGGCGCCGCTGACAGTGAATTTTCTAGCGAGACCTCCAATCCACGCGTCGGCGCATGCAGGTACTTCCGGCCATTTTTTGGCCCAGATTCTTCAAGATAGCTTTCTCGAGAGGTGTTTCTGAGCCTATCCATATAATTTTCTTTCTAATCCGACAACTTTGAAATTCTCCGGCGAGCTACAGTGTTTTCCGGCGTGAACAGTGTTTTCTTCCTGTCGTGAACATTGTTTTCCAAGTTCTTTCATCAGTTTTCCCATAGGAGTTATTGACTTGTACTATTTCAAGTGAAGAAATTGATTTTCAACTTCATCTGACTAAGACAAAAAAAGTAGTGTTCTAATTTGGCATTCCAAGGTTAACCATACAACTTTTAGTCAAGAATTTAAGAAACTGGTTGTAGCAAAATGGAATCCAATACTATGAATAGTTGGATGGTCTCTTTACCAGATTATATTGAGTTCCTTCAGTACAAAGCGTGTAAACATACATCTTCAGAGATAGCTTCCGTTGTTCAAACAGGTAATAGCGTGACTTGTGTCACCCAATCTTCATCGTCCGGTTCATTGATTCAAGTGCATTTGATCACATCTCTTGTAACAAATCTCTTTTCACTACTATTTCATATTCTCAATCTCTTCCAACAGTCACAATGGCCAACGGGTCTCACCATGGCAACTGGAATAGGCCAAGCAAGTCTACTTCCTTCCTTACCTTTAGATTCAGTTCTCTATGTTCCCGGTAGTCCTTTTAATCTCATAGTCGTTAGTCGATTAGCCAAATCACTTAAATGCTCTGTTTTATTTCTTGATGACCTTGTTTTTATACAGTTTGGTACCGGGCGTGAATCAGATGGACTTTATTACCTTCTCCTTACAAAATCACATGGACTCACATCTTGTCTTCCTTCAACAACTTGTCCTATTACTGATACTAGATTTATTATATAAACGGTTGGGACATCCCAGTTTGTCAAAACTTCAGAAAATGATACCTGGTTTATCTCACTTGTCCACTCTAGAGTGTGAGTTATGTTAGCTCGGTAAGCATACCCGCTCCCATTTCCCACGGCGTCTTGATAATTTAGCGGAGTCACCTTTTGCTTTAGTTCATTCAGATGTTTGGGGTCCTAGTCGGGTCAGTTCTATCTTGGGATTCTGCTACTTTGTCGGTTTCATTAATGATTATTCCAGGTGTACTTGGATATTTTTGATGAAAAATCGGTCTGAGTTATTTTCTATTTTCCAAACCTTCCACGCTGATATTCAAAATCAATTTGGGGTTTCTAACCATACATATCGTAGTGATAATACCCTAGAGTATTTGTCTTCCCCATTTCAGTAGTTTATGAACTCTCATGGCTATTCATCAAACATCTTGTCTGTACACATCTCAACAAAATGGAGTAGCTGAAAGAAAGAATATAAATTTTTTTTTTTGGTAATTAAATTTTTTATTAATCACCGAGGATGGAATTTACAAAGCAAAGCTGAACTAACACAGTCAGCTATCTAAAGACAAGAACTAGTATAACTAAAGCACTCTATCTATACAGTAAAGAGAACTCATTTATCAATCTACATTGTACTAAAAACTCCAAGATTGCACCAAACTTCTAATCCCTGGGGAGGCTCTAACATTACAGAGATAAGCAATGTTTCTAGCAATACTGTCTACTTCCTTACTGATTCCTTCAAATACTCTTTGGTTTCTTTGAATCCACACAGCATAACTGACTTCTGCATAAATCATTTTAAAGGCTTGAGCTGATTGTGATTTGCCCTTAGCACTCTTTAAAGCCCATTGGATTTGCTACTCCCATGTAGTTGCTGAGAAGGGATGTCTCTTCATCCATACCAGTAATCTATTCCACAAAGCTTTAGTAAATCTACAACTTCCATATAGGTGATCTGTAGATTCATGTTGAGTTTGACAGAGAGAACACAAGAGATTTACCTGGACACCCCAATTATTAAGCTTATCTGCAGTAAGTAATTTCCCACGCAACATTAACCACATTATGAATTTTGCCTTGGGCCTTGCCTCATTCTTGAACATTAGACTTTTCCAGTAGACTCTAGGAGCATCAACTAACAGCTGGAAATAGTGCTCTTACCTTCTTTAAATGTGATGCTAATCCGGTTCAATGTACTCCTTGCTTCAAAAATCTTCCTGACCGTCCAACTAGCTTGTTGTGGTACAGGTATATCTTCTAGCTGATGTCTTTTTATATAATAGGTATGTATCCACTTGATCCAAAGCTTGTCTTGCTTATGGGCTAGATCCCAACAAGTTTTTGCAGTAGCAGCTTTATTCCACAAATGCAAGTTAACAAGGTTGAGGCCTCCTGTAGATTTAGGAGTGCAAACTTTGTCCCATGCCACCAATGCTCTTCTAGTAATTGTGTTAGTTCCAGACCAGATGTAGCTTCTACAATAAGAATCTATGGTCTTCACCACCTTGGCAGGTAAAAGGAATAATTGCGACCAGTAAGCTTGAATACCAAAGAGGACAGATTGGACTAATTGTACTCTTCCTGCATAGGTAAGTCTTTTTGCAGTCCAAGAAGAAATCTTTGCAATAATCTTATCAATGAGAGGTTGCCACTGTATTAATGAGAGTTTTTTCATTGATAGTGGAATGCCCAAA
Organism: Nicotiana obtusifolia; assembly: GCA_002018475.1. Lineage (NCBI taxonomy): Eukaryota > Viridiplantae > Streptophyta > Magnoliopsida > Solanales > Solanaceae > Nicotiana > Nicotiana obtusifolia. The sequence goes on from MCJB01030968.1 coordinate 163,723, forward strand.
TACTTGAATGGGATTTCACCTTGTGAGTATCCAGTTGTTGTAGTATCTGTTCCCTATCATTCTGTTTGACCCCTCCATAAGACACACAACTTTTCTCTAAATTTGCTTGAAGTCCAGATGCCATAGAAAACTGCAAGAAACATAGATTTACAGCAATTATAGAGTGAAGGTCACCTCTGGCAAACATCAGCAGGTCATCTGCAAAACACATGTGAGTTATTCCCAAGCTAGCACATCTAGGATGAAACTTGAATCTCTTATTCTGCTTCAGATCAATTAAGCTTCTACTCAAGTACTCCATAGCTATTGCAAAAAGGAAGGGTGACATTAGTCTCCTTGTCTCAAGCCCTTAGCAGCATCAAAGGGTTTTGAGGTTTCTCCATTGATAATAATAGAATAGTTGACAGTTTGCACACATTCTAGTACCCAATTAATGAATTGTGCAGGGAATCCCAATTCTTCCATAACTTGTCTTAAGAATATCCACTCAACCGAGTCATATGCTTTCTGAAGATCCACTTTAAACATGCATCTTGGGGAAATATGTTTCCTGCTATAGGATTTGATTAACTCATGGCCTAGAATTATGTTGTCAGCTATTTTCCTGCCTGGGATGAAACCTGCCTGGGCCTCCAAAGAATGGACATCTTATTGAAGCTGCCCGTACCCTACTCATACAATCTCATGTTCTGTTGCGTTTTTGGGGATACAGTTCTTACATCTTGCTATCTTATTAATCGTATGCCATCTCAGCTATCCAGAATCAAGTTCCATTCTCTATCCTATTTCCCCACTTACATTTGTTCTCTCTTCCACCCCGTGTCTTTGGTAGCACGTGTTTTGTTCATAATCTTACTCCAGGAAAAGATAAGTTAGCTTATCGTGCTCTTAAGTGCGTATTTTTGGGTTACTCGAGAACGCAAAAGGGGTATCGATTTTTTTTCCCGACCTCCAGCGCTGCCTTATATCCGCTGATGTTACCTTCTTTGAAATCCAATCATACTTCACAGTTCCAGGTAATCACTTAGATATTTCTGAGGTGCTACCAGTTACATCTTTTGGAGATTCAGTCACTATCTCCCATTCATCTTCCTCTACAATTCCAGCTCCACCACCTATAGCTCCCGTTCCATCACCTAGTCCAGTTCAACCTTTTGCAGCTCCAACACTCCTGACTTATCATCGTCGTCCGCGCCCAGAACGTCCTGCACCTGACCCTGCTAATATTGTGAACTTGTCTCCTCTTAGTCAACCGATTGCACTACGGAAAGGTATACGGTCCACACTTAATCCTAATCCCCATTATGTCGGTTTAAGTTACCATCATCTGTCATCACTCTATTGTGCATTTTTATCATCTTTATCCTCTGTTTTCATCCCTAAGTCTACAAGTGAAGCACTGTCTCATCCAGGATGGCGACAAGCTATGATTGAAGAGATGTCTGCTTTACATACGAGTGGTACTTGGGAGCTTGTTCATCTTCCTTCGGGCAAAATCGACCGTTGGTTGTCGCTGAGTGTATGCAGTCAAAGTTGGTCTAGATGGTCAGGTTGATCGATTTAAGGCTCCTCTTGTTGCCAAACGGTATACTTAGATATTTGGGCTCGATTACAGTGATGCTTTCTCTCCCGTGGCTAAAATAGCATCAGTCCGCCTTTTACCATCCATGGTTGTTGTTCGCCATTAGCCTCTCTGTCAATTGGATATTAAGAATGTTTTTCTTCACGGTGACCTTGAGGATGAGATTTATATGGAGCAACCACCTGGTTTTGTTGCTAAGGGGGAGTCTAGTGGTCTTGTATGTCGGTTGCGTCGGTCCCTCAATAGTCTAAAGCAATCTCCTAGAACCTGGTTTGGTAAGTTCAGCACAGTTATTCAGGAGTTTGGCATGACTAGTAGTGAAACTGATCACTTTGTGTTTTATCGGCATTCTGCTTCAAATCTCTGTATTTATCAGGTGGTTTATGTTGATGATATTGTTATCACCTACAAGAATCAGGATGGTATTACCAAGTTGAAGCAACATCTTTTTCAGCACTTTCAGACTAAGGATCTGGGCAGATTAAAGTATTTTCTGGGTATTGAGGTTGCTCAGGTATTGTGATCTTGCAACGGAAGTCGGAAGTATGCCTTAGACATTCTAGAGGAGACAGGAATGACAGGTTGTAAACCTGTTGACACTCCTATAGATCCAAATTCTAAACTTCTGCCAGGGCACGGGGAGCCGCTTAGCAATCCTGCAAGATATAGGCGGCTAGTTGGTAAATTAAATTACCTCACAGTGACTAAACCTAACATTTCCTTTCCTGCGAGTGTTGTAAGTCAGTTTATGGATTCTCCCTGTGATAGTCATTGGGATGTAGTTGTCTGCATTCCTCGGTATATAAAATCAACGGAAGGCAAAGGACTATTGTTTGAGGATCGAGGCCATGAGCAGATCGTTGGATACTCAGATGCTGATTGGGCAGGATCACTTTCTGATAGACCTTCTACGTCTGGATATTGTATTTTAGTATGAGGTAACTTGGTGTCTTGGAAGAGCAAGAAACAGAATATCGTTGCTCGGTCTAGTGCAGAAGCAGAATATTGAGCAATGGCTATGGTAACATGTGAGCTAGTTTGGATCAAACAGTTGCTCAAGGAGTTGAAATTTGGTGAGATCAGTCAAATGGAACTTGTGTGTGATAATCAAGCTGCCCTTCATATTGCATCGAATACAGTGTTCTATGAGAGAACTAAACATATTGAGATTGACTGTCACTTCGTCAGAGAAAAGATACTCTCAGGAGATATTACTACAAAGTTTATGAAGTATGATCAGCTTGCAGATATTTTTACTAAGGCCTCATTTGTTTGCACTTAATGGAGGTCTGAATCTTATTCATTCGGATCTCAAACATTAAATGCGTTTGTTTTTAAAGTCATCTTAATTATTCAGATCTTAATCGTTAAGTGTGTTTTTTTTTTGTTTCACAACCACTTAATGGGTCTGAATAGGTCTGTATCATTAAGATCTATAATAGAGACATAATTTCATTAAGATGCTATCATCTATATTCATTATTAACTGTTGCCACCGCCACCGCCTACCATTATCAACTACCACCATGCCACCCACTACCACCACCATCATCCTCAATCATAGCCGCCACCATTGTCGACTACCACCATCCACCATCCCCACCACTCCCATCACCATCATTCTCAACGACAAACAATACTCATCCACCTCAACTACCACAACTAACCACCCCATCACCATCAACAACCATAGCTAGCACTGCTCATCATTATAAACTACCACCACCATTTTCCTCAATCACAACTACCAGCACCACCACCCGCCATTATTAACTATCACCACCCACCACCACCATCCTCAATCATAATAGCTATTACTACCAATGACCACAAGCTACTACCTTAAACTACCACCATCAACCAAATCTACCACCAACCATCGCTTTTAGTCGGCATTCACAAGTACTACCATTAGCCATCACCACCAGCAAGGCAATTATCATAGTTTTAAAAAGCTATATATTTTAGTGATGGAATATTAGATTAATTAGTATTTTATTAGAATTTTATATTTATTAATTTTCAAATAAACATAAATTATGTACATTCAGATGTTAAAAATCAAACAGTCCTAATTATTTAGTATTCAGATCTTAATACACATCTTAACATTCAGATGTGTATTCAGATTCAGATGTCTTAATCTTAATACACATCTTGATATTCAGACGTGTATTCAGATTCAGACGTCTTAATCTTAAAAAACAAATGAGGCCTAAGTCCCTCACTGGTCCTCGTATTAGTTATATATGTAACAAGCTTGGTACATATGATTTGTATGCACCAGCTTGAGGGGGAGTGTTAGAATATCTACGTGAATATATATGTAATTAGTCCTAGTCCTATAGGTAATAGGAGTAGGTTATATATTATGTGTACTTATAAATAGGGTTCATTGTCTTACAATTAACATAATAATAGATTTTTCTCTCGTTCATTCTCACACACTGTATCAAATGACTTGCATGCAGGATAAACAATAAATCCATATCTGAGAGATAAGAAAATGATTACCGAAATTCAAGATGCATGACGTGCATCTTGGTCCCTATACGTTCCTTTCTTGGAATTACTCTGAGCACCACAGAGGAATCTTCAAAAGGAACAGTAAAGAGGATAACTGTGGTCAAAAAGTCAGAAAGGACTTGTTGAAGCCTCAAACTGTCACCAATCAGGTACAAGTTTGATAGTTCGACAGGTGAATCGCATGTGACCTGAACCTTGCGCTCCTGACTTAGAATCATAACTTGATTGATGACCACTGTAACAACTTCGCCAAGATTGAACTCACAAGAGTTCATTTCCATATAGCTGAAAGAAATATTGCAATGATCAGGACTGGTCCAAAAATATATAAAGATAACAAATATCTGATGCCTCTTCAGGACCAGATCTATCACATCTAATATGTGCTAAATGATTCAAGAGATTCAAATTGGTGTGACGTTAATTGGTGTGACGTTAAGATGCCACAGTGCAATGAGCGCAAACATTATCATAAACTGCTTTGTGTGATAATCATAGAGTCCGGCGGGTATTATCATATATGGTTTACTAACAGCTACTTCAGATTACTTTCCTGATTAACAGTACAAATTTCACATTTTAAGGTAGCAATCATCCATCAAATTTACGGCATGGATCCATCACGCTATATATTCCACCCTCAACTCTATAACTTCTTGTTAACCCATGAGCTTACTCCTCCTGCTCTTTTCTTCCTTTGTTAAGTGATGTTAAATCAAGTTATTTAACTGATGCATCGCCACCCATGATTCCTTAAAAAGAGAGAAAATGTATCTCTTAAGACCTGACACCAAATTTTCAATTCACAGTTTTGTCCACTGTAATTCTCTGTTTGGAAACTAGATAGCAGATCGGTTTCATTTCTGGCCCACTATTTCCTTTCCTAATTTCCCTTCTTGTACTTTTCTCTTCTCTTACCTATAGGTTAAGAGCCTTCAGCCTAATAGTGACCACATAGCATAAATTGTGGATCCTTTGCTTTTTAAATTATCAGGGAACTAAGCACTCGTTTCTTCATCCGTTTCAATCCATCTCTGCCCTTCACCATAGAGATACATAAACTAACATCAAGAAGAGAGAAATACATCAAAGACTTCTGAAAATCAAAGATCTGAAGAACTGACAGATCAGCTTCCTTCGCAAACACTTATCAAAAGAAAAAGAAAAAAAAAAAGGCTTCCTTAGCAATCTCCTGAAATGTCACGCGAACGATTTGTGAAAAACAGGCAATGAGAATATCCCTTTGCAAGTTCATAGAACCTACTGCTATGATCCTGATGTGCAGAAATACTAGTCAATGGCCTGAGCATAAAGCAGATATTTCTTCTTTAAATAAATAGTGCAACGATAAAATGGAAGTCAAATTATCATACCATTCCTCAATACTATCAATATCGGTGTCATCAATGATCTTGCCTAGTTGTTCTTGACACATTGTGCTTGTCTTCAGCAAATGACTTTGATCATTGCTTAAATCAGAAGATTTAAGCAGATTCTGAATGCACTTGATCCCATTTAAAGGGTTTTTTAGTTCAAGACGAACATAAGCCAACTTATTTAGACTACTTTCAGCAGCTTGTTCTGACATCTTTTGCACATGCATTGCATATTGAAGTTCTGGACTAGGAATATGCAGAAAGCACAAGACCCCAGTTACCTTACCATCGCCATCAATTCTTTTATTTGCAGAAATTAAGGCTTCAATATACTTACCCTGTTTATCAAATAACCCGAAAACCAATTTCTCACCTTCCCAGCCAGCAATTACTCTATTCAATAATATCCTGAGCTTTGTTAGTGTGTCTTCATCTTTCACCCTGCAACCTAAGTTATTGACTGTGAAAACCTCACCAAGAAGCATTTGATCAATGACCTTCTCCCTCTTCAACCAAGTCAATTTGTGCATAGCATCATTCCATTCCACGCATCTTCCATGTTCATCCATCACAAAAATTGGAGGAATCAGAGGAGAGGGATTGCGGACAATTCCAACATAATCACCTTGAATGCGGCTATATTTGTCCTCAATGAGTTTTAGCCCAGTAACATCTTGCCCAATAAAGCAAACTCCAACAATATTTTGTTTTACATCTCGACTACAGCAGGCATTAGCCACTAACGTAATTGGTCCGACATTTTCTTGGGGACCAAATGTCTTAAGTTTGATTTCTACATTTTTCTCCTCCTTGCCTGCAATTTAAATATCAAAGTAGATCATTTTCCGGGCAAAAGTACCGAAAGAACAAAACAAGCACATAAGTTATTGCATGGAAGTCAAGCAGCATATCAGAGAAAAAGACAGGAAAGAAGGTTGGAATCCTAATATGTCTAATGTCCAGCGTTGAGGAAGAAATAAAGAACAACTTTCAGATAATATAAGGGACCAAAAGAGCGAAAAACCAAACAATGGACAACCGCAATGTCCAAAACAGTTCATCTAATCCCACTTCAGTTTCTGACATTTCTTTTTGTTCTTTTTAGAAGCTTCACTTCAGAGGTCTTTATACATGAGGAAACAAACTCAAAATGGGACAAAATATGCTATGGCTTGATAAATAAACAATTTAACATAGCTGATGCAGCTCGTGAATTAATTTAATTTAAGAAAGGAAAAATAAATAAAAAGGTTTTTCAAACTGTATGATCCTCTAAATGCATTGCAAATATTGAATAAACAAAGTAAAAGCAAAGAATAATCAGAGTATCACCTTGCAAAGCCAGGGAGAGCACACCCTTAATTGCGCTTGCTGTATCATCAATAACCAAATCAACTAAGGGTACACCTATTGCTTTCTCTATAAGCAATCCCGTTAAGTCAGAAACTTTAGAGTTCCATCCATTAACATGGCCTGAAGCATCAACAGCCAAAATGGGTACTGACGCTGTCTCAATGAGTTGAACCATTTCGTTTGTGACAATACGAAGTTCATCCACTCTCTCTATACTGGTATCTACAGCAGGGACATTCACAATCATTTTAGAACAATCAGCAACCTCATCTTGCAAAGACCCTCGCAATATCAGCTGCAAGGAATGGATTGCATCCATTTCCACATCCTCCCAAGGTAGGCTCCGCCGCTTAACAACCTCCAAAAAGGCTTTAAATGATGACCTTGGGTGCATCTGTCTTCCGCCATCCTTGTCTCCAGGATCATGTTTTTCACCACCCCACTTGATCTCTTTAGCTGTGTGGGAGCGGAACCAGAAGAGAAAATCTTTTGAAGTTATTTTTACAGCAGCCATTCCACATACCGCATCACCTAGCACAACAGCACTTGGGTAGCCAGCTTCCATGAGACTATCGGTGCTTAAACCTGTACTACTACCATGAGATTCTTTAAGCCATTCAGCTATATCTCTGATTTGGGACTCCGTTGGCGTAACACCAAGCAACCAGAGTTTGTTCCTATAGTAAAGTGCAGCCCCGTCACACCTTACAAGGTCCATAACATTAGGAGACTGCTTAACGATTCCCAATGGAGCATCTCTTAGAAGCATGTCACAAAGAACAGTCTGAGTTCGCAATATATGCTTTTCCCTAAGTTGAGCTGCCACTTCCACTTCCTTATTGATCTGAACACTGAAAACTTGAACCAAGAACTCACACGCGTATCTCAAAGGAAAAGGAAGAAATCTAGGGCAAGTGTGATGGCAAACTACCAAACCCCATAGTTTTCTTACCATTTGCTGGTCACTATCCAACTCGTCATCTTCCTCGCTAATCATCACAGACATCACCATAGATGCAATAGAACCCATATTGGCCATGTATTGTGCATGACAACCGTGAGGCGCTCTTAATGCGGATCCACCAAGGCTCAGCGGCTGAGCCAGTCTCGGGTCTTGGATTACCCTTATTGGTGGAGCTAAGCAATCGCATATCATCCTAACCTTATTCTTCATGAAGAGAAATCTCGAAGCTTGTGGTATATCTGTAGCAGGGTAATGCAAGCCAAGGTAAGGTTCTAATTCAGGCTTACGACATTCTGCAATAACTTCCCCATGTTCATCCTCATGGAATTTATAAACCATAACACGATCATAGCTTGTCAAATGACTCACTTCTCTAACTAATACATCACATAACAACGATATATCTCCACTAGGCAGAGATTGTAATTTTCCAATAGCTTTAGCAGCTAGCTTATAAGATTTTAATGCTCCAGCTGCGGTTACAGGGACATCATTTGGATTCACAGCCTCCAAATCTATTACTAACCCAACATCAATGCGGTGTAAAATCGCATAGAAAGGCTTACCCGAGTTTCTACAATGAACCAAAATAGGATTAAGCAAACTAAGTTCTCCAAAGCTAGCTGCTTTTTCAAGCGCGGAAGCACCTGAAGATCGAAAAAGTGTCCTGACATCAGTTCCAAAAGTCAAAGCCTCTTTCTGTTCGATGCTCGGAACAGCATGAGGTATCAAGTCCAACATTTCTGGTGTATTTTCGCTATACGCAATGACAGTGAAGTTTTGCTCATCAATAACAATCATACAACCAAATGGCTGAATTAGACTTCCCCTTTGCATTTCCTGGAGATAAGCAGATACAGTTGAAGATGGAACATTGCTAGTGGAATTTGACAAGTTAACTGAATTAGAGTAATCAAATTGCTGCTCAGACTCTTCAAACTCCACGTGGAGCTTTGCATCATTTGGGATTTGAGCAACAATACGAGCACCATGCCTAGACCTAGCTGAACTGCTCCTAGAGCAATTAGTCTTGCTTGTTGTAGATTTAGAAGACATTTCTAATCCTCTTTTGTTTCAGTAACAAGAAAATATAAATACCAATATTGAAGATGGAATTCCTCAATTCTCCTATGTTAGTACTTGGTACCCCTAATCAAATAATATATGCAGAAAAGACTAGAAGAATCAAGAATCTTGAAATGAAACAACCAAAATTGAAGACCAGACAAAATAAGCTGAAGGAATTTACATAATCTTTATATCAAATAGTACCACCATAAAAGAACAAAAGAAGAAAAGGTGATACCCACTTGTGGACTATTACTCCCTTATACCAATCCAAGATTCCATTTTTTTAAAGATTTTCTAGAACCCCATGTGGAGAAGGACCAAAGCTAAGTAGTTCAGTTTTCCAACTTATGGTTCTGATTCTCAACCACTCAGAACCAGCCAAATGAAGCAAAATGGTTAGTTAAAAATAGAGCTTTTATACATATATTGTTTTTCGTGCTTTACCAAAATAAGCTTTAGATACTCAAGACTGGCAGCGGTTAAATTTAAAGAAATCACGAGATACCAATGAAGTATGTTGTAACTAATATGAGTATTTTTATTAACGTTGGGTTCCTACAGAATAAGTAGCGGAGTCAAAATTTTTATTAAAGAGAGTCAAAATATAAAGAAATAAACTCATTAAAAAGTCAAGGGTATCAATATATAGTATATATATACATATTTTTAAAAAATTACCCAGCTACACTATAATTTTCCGACGAAGGAATGTCGGTCCTTGGGTGCATTGGCTCCGCCACTGTACACGGCATACGATATAATTTAGGAATTAAGTGATTGGTCGTAATTTTTTAAAATAGTTAACTCAAATTATTTGTCTTTTTTCAAAACTTATTTGTCATTTTAGAAGTTCGAGACGAAAATAATTAATAATTATTCTTGAAAATGGAAATAACACGTAAATAAAGTAAATGTTCAACGAAAATATTATATCTTAAGATATAAATAAAGGTAAAATAGTCCAATATCCTTTCTAATTAAAATTTTCTTAAGGAACGTGCAAAAGAGAAACACGACAGATAATTTAAGACTGATTGAGTATGTATTAGCATAAATTATATATTATTAATTATAGCAATTATTATTTTATTTTAAACTTTATCATAAAAAGTTACTTATTATAAGTAAATTTAATTGATAGTGTTAATTTATAGAACTCACTTCCTTTTCTTTTTAAAATAATTTTTTTTACTGACAACAAAAATAAGATGGTGTTTTCTTCAAAAGTTGGAAAACAGTTTCTTCAAAAGTTTAACTACTACTCTTTGCTGAAAAGTGAAAACTGTGGTTGAAACACAATTTTTGTAAAGATAAAATAACGAAAAAAGTCTTTTCGATTTTTTTCTTTTAGATTAAGATTTGTCGTGGTTTGATAAGGCACTTAGGGGTCGTTTAGTAGGCTGTACTATGTAAAATAATTTCTTTATAAAAATTTAATCCGTCCAATACAATATTTGGTTGCTCAATTCAATTTATGCATACCTAATACATGGATTACTTATACCTCATTGGAGGGCTTAGCTAATACCAAGGGATTACTAATCCCTGCATTAACTATACCTGGATAAGACCCTAAAATTATTAAACCGCCCCTCAAACCCTTTTCCTAAATTTCTTTTTATACAGAAAGAAGAATATTCAAGGGTATAATTGTAAAGAAGATTTTGTACAGTTTTAAACCAAACACAAGCTTAGATTATACATTGCATAGCTAATTTTTAATACAATAAACCAAACACTTGATAAAAAATAATTCCAACACTACAATCCCTTCATTAATTATACTTGCATTATTAATCCCTATATTACTAAGCCCTGCATTACTTGTGTTCGTACTGAACGACCCCTTAAAGTGAAAAAAAGAATTACTATATCATAATATAAAAAAATTACATGAAGAGAGAATTAAAAATTAAAAAAAAAAAAAAAAGAGGAAAATAGGCATTGAAATTGATGAAACGAAAAAAATACATACAGCTTAAAGTTGGAGTGAGAATTTAATTGTTAAGGCAAAGTTGAGGAAAAAATAAACTTTGCCCCTAAAACTTTGTATCTTCCTGTACCGTGTACCGCCCACAAGGAAAAAACAAAACTGTCGGTTTTAAAACTACCCGTTCAATATTAGTACTAGTAAGCTTAGTAATTAATTTTTGTCATGAATCAAAAGCAATATAGCAAGGATTATGTAATTAACTAGAACTTAACATAAAGAAGGGAATTATCATATTAGAAGAGAGGATTTTTACGTTTTTAGAGTGTTACAAATAGGTTCATTAATGAACTTATTTATAGATATAATTCGTAGTTACAAAAACTAATTCAAAACCTGTTACGAATACAGAATCAATCGATAATCAATCCAAAACCTATCATGAATATATAATCAATCAGAAGCCTGTTATGAATATATAATCAATCCGAAACGTGTTATGAATACATAACCAATCCAAAACCTATTATGGAAGACATACACCGTTGCAAATGGATGAATCCACTTGCAGGATTTATAACGCTCCCCATTGGATGTCCAATAACAGATAATGTGCCTCGTTAAAACCTTACTAAGAAAAAATTTTGTGGGAAAAACTCTTAGTAAAGGAAAAAGAGTATACATATTTGTAATACGCATTATTTGTTGCCTCGTTAAAACCCTTGCCAGGAAAATCCAGTGGAATAAAACTTTAACTAAGTAAAAAAGAGTACGACGCGTATCTTACTCCCCCTGACGAAAACCTTGTTTCAAATATTTGAATCTCCGCATTCCAATCTTGTATACCATCTTCTCAAAAGTTGAAGTTGGCAAAAATTTAGTGATTAAGTCTGTCGGATTGTCAGTTGAATGGATTTGTTGCACATCTATCACTATTTTTCTGAAGATCATGTGTGTAGAATAATTTTGTTGAGATGTGCTTTGTTCTATCTCCTTTTATAGATCCTCCCTTCAATTGGGCTATGCATGCAGCATTGTCTTCATATAAAATTATGAATTTTTTATCACATTAAAAACCACATTTTCTCAAATAAAATGAATCATTGATTTCAACCATACGCATTCCCTACTTGCTTCATGAATAGCTATTATCTCAATATGATTTGAAAAAGTATCAACAATAGATTGCTTTGTGGAGCGTCACGATATGACAGTACCTCCACATGTAAACATGTACGCAGTTTGAGATTGAGTTTTATGGGAATCAGATAAATAACCTGCATCGGCATAACTAATAAAATTTGCGCTACTTTTGTTAGCATAAAACAAACTCATATCAAGGGTTGCCTTTAAATAACGCAATATATGCTTAATATCGTTCCAATGTCTCCATGTAGGAGAAAAGTTATATCTTGCTTGTAAATTAACAGAAAATGCTATATCAGGCATTGTAGCATTAACAAGATACATAAGTGCACCAATTGCACTAAGATAGGGTTTTTCAGGACCAAGGAGTTCCTCATCCACTTATGGAGATCGGAACGAATTCTTATTCACTTCAAGTGATCGAACAACCATTGGTGTGCGCTTTATCCATGTAAAAGTATTTTAAGACCATTTCGGTATAGGAAGATTGATAGATAAAGATTCCATTTGCAAAATGTTCAATTTGCATACCAACACAAAGTTTTATTTTTCCAAGATCTTTCATCTCAAATTCTTTTTTAAGATATTCAATTGCCTTTTGGAGCTCTTATGGAGTTCCAACAAGATTTATGTCATCAACATAAACAGTAAGTATAACAAATTCTGATGTCATTTTCTTTATGAAAATACATGGACAAATAACATCATTTATGTAACCTTCTTTCAGCAAATAGTCACTAAGGCAATTATACCACATGCGCCCAGATTGCTTTACACCATACAAAGATCTTTGTAATATGATTAAATACATTTCCCGAGATTTTGAATATGCTTTAGCTATTTTAAATCCTTCAGAAATTTTCATGTATATTTTATTATTAAGTGAAACATACTGATAAGCTGTAACTACATCCATTAGATGTATTTCAAGCCTTTCATGTAGGGCTAAACTGATAAGATATCGAAATGTTATGGCATCCATAACGGGTGAATATGTTTTATCATAATCGACTCTAGGACGTTGTGAGAATCTCTGTGCAACAAGACACGCGTTGTATCTTTCAATTTCATTTGTATCATTTCTTTTTCGCATAAAAACCCATTTATGACCAACCGGTTTTGTACTAGCAGGTGTTTGGACTACTGGTCCAAAGACCTCCCTTTTAGCAAGTGAGTTTAATTCTGATTGAATTGCCTCTTACCATTTTGGCCAATCAGATCTTTGTTGACATTCTTTGACAGATCGGGGTGCAAGATCCTCATTATCTTGCATAATGTTAAGTGCAACATTATATGCAAAAATATTATCCATCACTATTTCAGATCGGCTTAAATTAATCCCATCACCAGTAGAACTTATTAAAAGTTTCTCACTCACTTGAGTCTTGGGTTCATTGATTTCTTCAAGAATCTTAGAACTAATCAGATATTGGGTCTCTTCGGGAGATTCCTTCTTAGTATCATTTTGATCATTTGTCGATTTTCTTTTTCTAAGATTTCGATCCTTAGAACCCAAAGGCCTACCACGTTTCAGGCGTGCTTTAGGTTCGCTAGCTCTCATTCTAGTAGATGGTCTTGCTGGGACATCAATTCGGATAGGCACATTCTCTGCAGGGATATGTGATTTAGTTATCCGTTCAAATAAGTAATACATTTGATTTGCTATATTATGTAAATGGATGATCTTTTGGACCTCCTGATTACATATAGGGATACATGGATCAAAATGAGATAACGATAAAAAATTTCACACGTATTTCTCTTTTGATTTTCTTTTTCTCTCCCCCTAATTGTGGGAACTTTGCTTCATCAAATTGACAATCTACAAATCGAGCAATAAATAAATCTTCCGTCAATGGTTCAAGATAACGAATAATAACGGGTGATTCAAACCCAACATATTTTTCTAACCTTCTCTGGGGACCCATCTTACTGCGTTGCAGTGGTGCTACTGGCATATATACAGCACAACCAAAAATCGTAGATGAGTAATATTTGGTTCATGACCAAAAACTAATTATGACGGAGAATATTTATTATAATGTATCGGTGTGAGACAAATAAGTGATGTTGCATGCAAGATAGCATAGCCCCAAACAATAATGGATAATTTTTATTTTCATAAGTAGTGGTCTTGCTATCAATTGCATGCGTTTAAAAAATGACTCTGCAAAGCCATTTTGAGTATGAACATAAACTACAAGATGTTCAACTTTTGTCCCAACCGATAGATAATAATCATCAAAAGCTTGAGATGAGTATTCTCCAGCATTATCAAGGCGAATAGCCTTTATATGATAATTTGGGAATTGTGCCCTTAATCGAATTATTTGGGCTAATAGTTTTGCAAACGCCAGGTTGCGAGATGATAGCAGGCACACATAAGACCATCTTGAAGATGTATCTATTAGGATCATAAAATATCTAAGCAACCCACTTGGTGGGTGAATAGGTCCACATATATCCCCATGTGTACGCTCTAAAAAGATAGAAGATTCAATGCCAACCTTCATTGGTGATGGTCTAGTGATCATTTTGCCTTGATAAAAGCATCACAAGGAAATTCATCATTTGTAAGAATCTTCAGGTTCTTTAATGGATGTCCACTCAAATTTTCAGTAATTCATATCATTATTATTGGTCCATGATGGCCTAAGGGGACATGCCAAAGCACAAAAGTATTTGAATCAGTAAACGTCTGGTTTACTATACAGTGTGCTTCAACTGTACTAATTTTTGAATAGTATAAACCAGAAGATAAAGTTGGTAAGTTTTTAATAATGCACTTCCAACCAGAAATATTCTTTGTAATACAAAGATATTCCACATTCATTTTATCTATTGTCTCAACATGATACCCATTTCGGCGGATATCTATAAAACTCAACAAGTTTCTTTGGGACTTGGAGGAGAACAATGCATTATCTATAATAAGTTTTGTTCCCTTAGATAAAAATATAGTGGCTCTTCCGGAGCCTTCAATCAAACTTACATTACCAGAAATTGTAGAAACATTTGCTTTTTCCTTATGCAAATAAGAAAAGTATTTCTAATCTTTGAATATGGCATGAGTTGTTCCACTATCAATTACACAAATATCTCCATGCTTGGTCTTTGATCCAAACATAATTTGAGGATTATCCATATTCTTCAAAATGACATAAACAAAAAAAAGGTTATAGTAAACATCATTATCAAAGCATAACCTTTATCTATGTACAACAATTACATAACCATACTATTTAATACAAACAACAAAAATTAAAAATATTTAAATTCCTACAGATTCATCACCGATCACATGACTTGTTTCTCCTTCTGGGAGTGCAAAGTAATCAGCTTCATCCAAATACATGAAGTCTAAATTATCTTCAGAAATAAAATTTGCTTCAACATTTTTCTTTGTCTTCTTTAGGGAGGCTTGATAAAGCTCAACTAGGTGCTTTGGCGTACGACAGGTACGTGACCAATGCCCTTTTCCTCCACATCTATAACATGCAATTTTTTGCATTTGTTGCTTGCACCGCTTCATGTTTTTGTTCCTTCCTTTTCCACTGCTGGTGGTGAGGAGAGTTCTTTGATTCCATGATTAGAGTTTCTTTCCCGACCACGGCCATGACCACGACTAGGGCCACGACCTCTTCCACGCTTAGCTTGGTGAAAGTTCGTCTCACTCACTTTAAGGAATGGATAAGAACCAGTAGGTCGACTTTTATGGTTTTTCATTAATAGTCCATTATGTTGCTCAGGCACAAGAAGATGTGAAGTAAGTTCAGAATACTTTTTGAATCCCATCTCAAGATATTGCTGCTACAAGAGCATATTCGAGGCATGAAAAGTGGTGAAAGTTTTCTCTAACATATCACGATCAGTAATATTATCCCCACATAATTTCAATTGAAAAAATAATTCTAAACATAGTTGAATTATACTCACTGATATATTTAAAATCTTGTAGCCTTAAATGACTCTTGTCATAACGTGCATGTACAAGAACGACCATCTTAAGGTGGTCATATCTATGTTTCAAATTATTACACAGTATAATTGGATCTTTAACATTGAAATATTCCATTTTCAAGCCTTCATCAAGCTGATGGTGTAAGAATATCATTGCTTTGGCACGGTCTTGATTTAGTACTTGATTTTTATCCTTGATGGTGTCTGCCAGACCCATCGTATCAAGATGAATTCCAGCATCAAGCACCCAAGACATGTAGCTTTTACCCGATATATCCAGAGCTACAAATGCAAGTTTAGAAAGATTTGACATTAATTTAGAAAAAGAAAGTTCGTACCTCTAATACTTTCAAAGTTTTGCTCGAAATGACAGAATCTCGTGCTGCTAACGTGTTATGAATAAAAAGCAACATAGCAAGAACTATGTAATTAACTAGAACTTAACATAAGAAGGAAATGATCATATTAGAAGAGAGTATTTCTACGTTTTCAGAGTGTCACAAATAGGTTCATCAATGAACCTATTTATAGACATAATTCGTTATTACAAAAATCAATTCAAAACCTATTATGAATACAAAACAATTCATAACCAATCCGAAACCTGTTATGAATACATAACCAATCCAAAATCTGCTATGGAAGACATCGACCGTTGCATTTTACATTTTTTAAAGAAAACTGAAAGAAACAAACAGGTAGAATTTGGAATAAAACATTTTAATATCCATAAGAAGGATTCATAATTGCAAAATACTAAATTAAATATTTATTTCAAGAATAAAAAGGAAATTCTGGAAGATTAAGAAGCTATTATATGATGTCTTTGTGTTTCTATTTTCGCTTGTGCGGGTACAAATGTACAACCGCATTAGAGATTGTAACGTTTTAAAAAAAAAAATCGAGGAATTTATACAAAAATCTCTAGAGTATTGCTGACTTTACTGGGCGACCCTTCTGATAGTAATACATGATTGAGTGCAATAAATTATTTCCATATTAAGCAGGTCAGTCAACTAATGATAAATATAGAAAAAAAGGACACAACATGTCCAAATAGCTGTCCACCTAATCTCTTAAACTAAAAATAGCCGCAAGATATAATATTCATGTATAACATGTGCATAATTATATATAATCAGTATATAATCTATGTATACCGGCTAGAAAAAAATAAATAGTGAATCTGACAAGCTATTTGTGTACTGTTCTTGGGGCTGTTTGATTTACATAGGGAAAGTGGGAAACCGAGTAGGGGAGCAGACACTAGAAATATTACAACTTGGTTCCTCCAAACAAAGAATAGGTTGAAATCACCATCTCTCCTCAACAAACAAAAACATAAAAAGAAAAATGAAAAACGGGTTTTTACATGCCCGATCACCATTTTCAATGAAAAGTCATGCCTTTTAGATTAAAAATTGCTCCATCCTTATGCAATAAGCAAAACAAAAACAGACTCTACTACCAAATAATTAAACTCCAACCATCAATGCAACGACAATAAAATGTGGTTGCCTTAGCACAGCCTCTCAGATATAAGCTCATATACATACTGGAATTGTTTGCATGTACGCCCTGCTACTTTTGAGAAGCCATACATGGAAATAACTTCACAAACAACAGAACTTTCGGACCCATTCGCAATGAATATCTAAAGCTACTATAATAAACAAACTTTCAGCTCGAAGAAACAGTTGGCTCAACTGGCATCAGAGTGAAAGAAACTAAGAAAAACGAAAACCTTCAAGAGAGAACAGTGAATGTGTCTCTCATTTCAGTTGACACGAGAGATAAATCGATGACTGTAACATGCAAAACATTTCCAAAATCAGAGATTCACGAAGACAACCATTGAAGCACAGAGGAACATTCAAGGTTGATCTGCTCTAACGTCACCATGATTTAAATCTACTCATCCCCTTCTTAGAATAATATCCTTCTCAATTCTGTGACATGCATAAAGTCATGCACTTCTGTTACATTTTTCAGGCACAACTTCATATTCTAGTGACATTTTCTATAAAGGTGGTTTCCAGGTCAATTTGTAGCACCTCAACTAATCCACAGGATACTTGTTACCTTCCACCAACACAAGTACTAGGCAACTACCAATGTCTTAGGCAGATGGGAAGAATTCACCTAGCGTCGCCTCTACCAAGATTTGAACCTTGGTTCCCAAGGTTGTC
This sequence comes from Nicotiana obtusifolia, assembly GCA_002018475.1. Classification (NCBI taxonomy): domain Eukaryota; kingdom Viridiplantae; phylum Streptophyta; class Magnoliopsida; order Solanales; family Solanaceae; genus Nicotiana; species Nicotiana obtusifolia. The sequence goes on from MCJB01030968.1 coordinate 181,820, forward strand.
ACACCAGAAGGCCATATTCTACTCTAGATGTCCCTTTTGTTCTCATCGAAGAAAGAATCAATCAATGCTGTTGCATCAATCCTTGAGAGTTAAGCAGTCATAATATCCTGCTCGGAGCAGACATAACAGGCTCTACTTCAACTACAGAAAGCAGTTAACAGCATAAAATTAAGCATTTATGAATGTATGACAAGAAACAAGGTGAGAAATAGCTCATCTTAAACTTTTTTCTTTTAGAAAACTACTGATATATTTAGCCAAATCTGTTTCAGAGAGTTACTTGCAGTTTCTGATGGGAATAAGTGACTGGAACCTGACGCGCATTAGCCGGTGTTTAAAAGATCACATAGTATACTCACAGTTTGCTGCCCTTTTAATTCTAGAATCAATACGAGAAGGATGAAACTACTTTCTCATTATAGTTAAGGAACCTACTATAATAACAGATTATAAAGGTCACCGTTAAAGACCTAGGAAAACACATGAACAGATTACGAAGAAGGGAAACAGAACGGTATCAACATAACAGATGTAATGGTTAACATGAGATTCTGCAGAACTTCCATAGAAAAAATATATCGAAATTCAAAAAGAAGGTGTTCATCTTCAATGTGATGTTCTGATAGCATTAAGACAACCTTAGGAACGTATATGGAAAGAAAAGGCACAGTTAGCTTGTAGACAGAATTTAGTTTAGAACTTTAGATGCTATTGCTTCACTCTCATTTAAAAGAACAGTAAATCACCTAAAGAACCCTGCAGATGCTTGGCCCTACATCAAAAAATTTCTTTTAACTTCTGCAACAAGGATTGCTGCTCTTTAGTATGTGTCAATGTGTGTGTGTGTGTGTGTGTGTGTGTGAGTGTGTTCTAGCACTGCCTGCCGACCTAAACGAAGGAACAACCTTAAAATAAAGAAGCTTCTCTTCACCAAAGATGCAGAGGTATAATAAATTCACCTATTTGCAAACTTTAACACAAAACAATAGAGAACAAAATTTTGTGTGCATTCAAGAATAGCTAGCCTGTGACTGAGGAACATAACATAAGTAATTCCTAAAATTTTACACACGTGTTACATTAAGAATGATTTCCATGGGAAACCCAAAGATCCAAACCTTAAAAGTAGTACGATCGTGAAGCTCAGAGTGCCACTCTTCAGAAAGCGGATGACCACCCTCAGATATACATTTTTGCAAATTCCATACACAATTCACGATCCCGTACATCTGCCCAGCCTCCCCATCCCTTGAAACCAGCCTTATATCCTGCCTGGTGCTCATATTTACGAACTTCCCATTCTGGTTTGATATTTGCAACTTTATCAATTTCATCAACAACAATATTCACACCACCATTGTCCATACAAGCTACATTTCGATTATGACCTTCATGCAAACCACATTTCCCAAAATGAAGGGCACTGGTCCTAGACCCTCGTAGTGTATAAACTGGAGAACCAAACGAAGGATAAACTATCGACCACATTGTTATATCCCAATTGTAATCATCAAACGAGCAAAATTCTGCTGCCTTTTTATGAATTTTCCTCCATACTGTCCGGTTAAATGCATAACCCACATTCCCCATCCTTTCAGCTACCAAACATTCCCATCCTTCTCCCCTCGACTTCACTTCAGATGGGGCAAGATTGGCAGCATAACAATCGGGGCATTTTTTTGACTTCAACTCTGCAAGTAACTGCATATTGCGATATGCATTGGGATAAATGAAATGATCTTCTTCTATGAAGAGAATATGACCCGAGTGATGACGAGTCTCCTCTAGCCCATCCCACACAGTATTCATCATCCACCACCAATGATGTTTCAACGAGACAATTTTTGGCGACCGGTGGTTCCCATACTGATCAGGTGTTCCCTCACAACGTTTCTCAACTGGATCATCTTTGTCTTTGCAATCTTTAGGAGATACACCTGGAAAGCCATCAGAAAAGATGTGTGGCGAGTAAGGAGCAAATATTTGTTTTACTTGGCAAAACTTAATGCCTTCCACAATCTCGTTCATCTTTTCAAAGTATCCATCATGACTAACAATCAGCAGAGTTTCACTGATTCCTTCTACGCGAGAAAGGCTATCGATCACGATTTGAAGATACTGAGGTCGGTTATGAACATACAAAACAATAACAACATGATCCTTAGCTAACTTTGGATACAAATCCAAGTTCCTTGGAGGCATCTGATTTCTCTTGCTCAAAATAATTGACAACTCATTTTGTAAGGGGAGTTTCGGAATCCTAGTGAGATGTGTAATAGTATCCTTAGCTTCTTCAATACTTTCAAAACTTTCAGTACTCTCATTAGTGTAACTGTTTATCAAATTAGAAACAGTATTGGTCCTAAGAAGAACTAACAGCAAAACTACTCCAAATACAGTAATCGGTGCTAAAGATACTAAACGCCTAAAAGCTGCATCTTTCGTTCTTGCTTTCTTACATGAAGCCATAACTAAGTTACTACAACAGCACTATTTCTATAACACAACAACTCTATCAAGAACAAGAATTAATTCCAACTTGTTAAATCTAACAGTTAATTCCAAAGAACTGACATATAGCTTACAGATCAAAAGGAGGATCAAGAACCTACAATATGGTCTTCAAAGTTGGATAGTAAACTGAACTTCAACAATTTCAGTACTGGTCAAAATAGCCAAAACCCTTCAAAATAAAAATCTGAAAACTACAAGGGTTTAGAAGTTTGACCAACTCCAAAGTCAAATAATGGGATCAAAGATTGATCAAAACAATTTGAAATTAAAACCCCACTAAGGAAAGATTCGATTTTTTAAGTGGGTAACAAGAAAAATCGAATTTTGGAGGCTCAGATTTATCAAATTGTTCAAGAACAGTCGAAGGGTGCAGAGTGCAGTCCAGAAATGACTAAAATTATCAGTAAGAAAAGTCGTCGGGAGACGAAAGTAAAACAACTAGATCTTTTGGGGGAAATCTAGAAATAAGAAAAATTATAATGACTTTGATTTTTCATGTGGAAAATGAAAACTTCAACAAAAGTAAAGAGGATTAGGTCTGACCTACGACTGAAAAAAAATAATCGAATAAATTGAAGTATTTTTGAAGTTAACTAAAAGATCACCTAATTGATCTAAAAGTGATTGTTCTAGCTCAACAACAACTTTGTGACTAATACAATTAATATATTTATAATCTCTAGTTTGGGTATGAAGTTTATAGGTTCTTAATTTATTATCAACTCATAATCGTAGGTTCATAATTAAATACTTATATATACTTAATTGATTTCCTAATAAAAATATAATGTATAAATCAAAGTTATTGCGTTCGTCCCCGAACCTGTAGATGATACACTAGTTCCGCCCCTGAATATATATGCTCGCTAATATTACAAGTAAAAGCAGTTCATAAAGTGTGTATATTTCTGCGATTCACGGGATATTCATGAAAGGAATAATCTCTCTCAATATCTTTCATGAAACTTATATTTACGAAGACAAGTTCAGTAGTGTGGGACGACTAATTGCAAATCTTTCTCATGCTTCCACATGTCAGTTGCAGCACTTCTTTGTCATTCACGAAAATAATATTTTTAATTTGGAGATAGATGGTTCAAGAAATTCAGCTAGCATGATTTATGACAACAAAAATATTTTTTAATTTTTTCATATTTAGTTGGACTAATTGTTTTGGAAAATATTTTGCTCCAATTGGAGGAAAATATTTTCCTTATTAAAAAAAGAGAAAATATTTTCAAAACACCTTCTCAACCTTCCCCACCCTATTCCCTGTCCCCACCAACCCCACAAACCCTCCCCC
>MCJB01030968.1:185795-200773 GCA_002018475.1 Nicotiana obtusifolia
CACCCCACCCCAACCCCCAACCCCGCCACACTCCCACTTACCCATTCCACCCTAAATACAAATATTATTAATAGTACTTTCTTTTTATGTTATAGATACATTTTTTTTAATTTCAACAAATGAGTATTTTTTTTCATGATATAAAAAAGTATTTTTTTTAATTATAACAAAAAATAATTTTTTTTCACGTAGAAAAAGTATTTTTTTTTTCATTTCAACAATAAAAAGAAATTTCCTAAAAAAATATTTTCTACTCTCTAATCAAACACAAGAAAATAATTTTCGAAAAATACTTTTCACTCACCAAATAAACAAGAAAAAATAAATGATAAAATCACTCATTTTTTATGAAAACCTTTCCTAGAAAAATACTTTTCATACCCTAGATGAGCTTTGGATCGAGTTCTGATTATGGAGTTCTCTTTTATTGGAAGTGCTAAAATCTCTCATAACGAGCTTTCTATGGCATTGAGCTAGTAAATTTCGAACACCAAATGCTTGAAGTGATAACAAACAAAAATAAAATTAAACTGGAAATCAGATTAAAACATTTGCTTAAATTTATTGTTCGTTAAATTGGAAATAATTTTTTTCCGTTGTTACTTTTTAATATCTACCCCTAGTTTTAGGGTCTATTACCAAAAGTGTCCACTTCTTGCATACAATCTCTTAAGGGTATACATCAAGGACCAAAATAGCCCAACACCTACGTACTAGATGGTCATTTTATCTGCCCAGAACTGTACACTTTACATAAATTAAACTCTAATCAATACTGAGATCCAAATTCAAATGTACTTACCAACTCATTACATCCATCCTCTGCTCTTTTAATTTCACAGCATTTCAAAGAAATACAGCATATAACATACACAACCAAATACAACAATTTTGTAACATCAACAAAAAACACGTGAACACCAATGTTTCATGCCTACACTACAAAATAAAGAAAAACCCAAGCTTTCACATACCTATGTTACAACAGCTTGAAGAAATTTTTAACTGCAATGAGATTTTAAATAATCAGTAGAGATCCATCAGCAATCTTACTCGCACTAAAGTAGTAACACGGAAGCACTCAATCCAACTCTTTAATTAAACAAATCGTCGCAGATAAGCGAACCCCAACTTGCTTGGAATTATTAGTAAGATAAGTCGTCAGAGACGGAAGTAAAAAAACTAAATCTTTTGTGGGGAAATCTAGAAATAACGAAAAATTACAATGACTTATGATTTTTCTTGTGGAAAATGGAAACTTCAACAATAGTACAAAGGGATTAGGTCGTCACGTGACCTACGACTAGGAAAAAATTATCGAATAAATTGAAGTAACAAAAGATCACCTAATTGATCTAAAAGTGATTGTTCTAGCTCAACAACAATTTTGTGACTAACACAATTAATATGTTTATAAGCAGAATTTGAATTTGAAGTTTATAGGTTCTGAATTTATTATCAACTCATAATCGTACGTTCATAATTAAATATTTTATATATATTTAATTCATTTTCTAATAAAAATACAAGGTATAAGTCAAAGTTACTGGATTCGGCCCCGAACCTGTAGATAATACACTAGTTCTGCCCCTGAATATATATGATCGCTAATATTGCCATTTAATATAGAGGTTATTTCTGTTATGAAAAGGAAATTAAAAGGTGCTTTCTAACATAGAAGTAAGAACTTGTAAATTGAGTTATGTTCAAAAATTAAGAAGAAACTACAGTTTAGAATTTGCATTAAAAACAAGTAAAAGAAGTTCATATAGTGTGTATATTTATGCTATTCACGGGATATTCATGAAAGTAACAATCTCTCTCAATATGTTTCATGAAACTTGTATTTACGAAGACACGTTCAGTAGTGTGGGATGACTAACTCCAAATCCTTCTCAAGCTTCCACATGTCAACTGAAACACTTTTTTGTCATTCACGAGAATGATATTTTTAATTTGGAGATCGACGGTTTAAAAAACTCAGCTAGCATGATTTATGACAAGAAAAATATTTTCTAATTTTCACATGTTTGGTTGGACTAATCGTTTTGGAAAATATTTTGCTCCAATTCGAGGAAAAAGTTTTCCTTATTAAAAGAAGGAAAAACATTTTCCACAACTTCTAACCTTCCCCACCCTATTCCCTATCCCCATCAACCCCACAAACCCTCCCCCACACCCCATCACCACCCACCCAACCCCACCCCACCCCAACCCCAAACCCCGCCCAAACTCCCACCTCCCAACTTCACCCTAAATAAAAATATTATTAGTAGTACTTTTTTTTTTTCATGTTATAGATACATTTTTTTTATTTCAACAAATGAGTAATTTTTTTTCATGATATAAAAAAGTATTTTTTTTTCATTTAAACAAAAAAAGTACTTTTTTCATGTAGAAAACTTAATTTTTTTCATTTCAACAACAAAAGTATTTTCTAGAAAAAATATTTTCTACTCTCTAATCAAACAATAGAAAATAATTTTCGAAAAATATTTTTCATTCACCAACCAAACAAGGAAAATAAGTGATAAAATCAATCATTTTCAATGAAAATATTTTCTAAAAAAATATTTTTCATGAAAAACATTTTTCGTCATACCAAACACACCCCTAGATGAGCTTTGAGTCGAGTTCTGATTATGGAGTTCTCTTCTATTAGAAGTGCTAAAATCTCTCATAATGAGCTTTTTATGGCATCGAGCTAGTAAATTTCGAACACCAAATGCTTGAAGTGATAACAAACAAAAATAAAATTAAACTCGAAATCAAAGTTAACACATTTGCTTAAGTTTATTATTCGTTAAATTGGAAATAAATTTTTTTCTCGTTGGTACATTTTAAAATCTACCGCTAGTTTTAGGCTTTAGTACCAAAAGTGTCCACTTCTAGCATACATTCTGTTAAAGGGTATACATCAAAGACCAAAATAGCCCACCACCTACGCGTTAGATGGTCATTTTATCTACCCAGAACTGTACTCTTTACAGAAATTAATCTCTAATTAATACTGAGATCCAAATTTAAATGTATTTACCAACTCATTATATCCATCCTCTACTCTTTTAATTTCACAACATTTCAATCATAACCGATAACCTTTCTCCTACCAACTATAATTTCAAGTTCAAACAAGAAATACAGCACATAACGTACACAACCAAATACAACAATTTTGTAACATAAACAAAAAACAGGTGAACACCAATGTTTCATGCCTACACTTCAAAATAAAGAAAAGCCCAAGTTTTCACAGACCTACGTAACAACAGCTTGAATTTTTTTTCAACTGCAACGAGATTTTAAATAATTAGTAGAGATCCATCAGCAATCTTACTCGCACTAAAGTAGTAATACGGAAGCACTCAATATGTGACGACCCCAAAGGTTCATCACGTGTTGTTAGATTGAGTTCAGTGTTCCGAAGCTTAAAACCTTCTTGTTTTACCTCACCTCGATTTGCATGTGCAGTCTAGATATTTTTTCAGAACGTTTCTATGTAGAAAGATTAAAATGTGAAATAGAGCTTTAAAACTCATGTGAGTTGACTTTCCGTCAACATTTTTAGTAGACGGACCTGTATAAGTGTTTTGATAGTTCAAGTAGGTCCGTATTGTGATTTAGGACTTGGGTGTATGCCCGGAATCAAATTTTGAGGTCCCGAGCTCAATTATAGCCATTTAATGAGGAAAAAAAATAAAGATTTCTTCATATCCTAACTAATCCCATGATCCTCTCTTCCTAAACCCATCAGAATCTTTTTCCCTAACCTCCCACTCTCACGTCTCTCACCTACTATACACACACGATAGTCTGCACACACACATTTTACATAATCCACCCATCCGCAACTCATCGTTGATTCTACAAAACTCAGGTGAATTTGCTGTATCGAAGTCTTCATCTCCAAATATCTATTTTCCATGTGAGTCCTATTGATCTATTGATAATGAAACTATTCTCTCTTCTTTAGTTATTTAATTTTAGGTTTACTTTTGATGTGATTTAGGTGTCTCATTTTCCTTGTACTATCAAATTACTTTAATGGAATATTTTAAATAGGATTTCACTGTTTATGAGTAACTCATTCGGTGACATATTTGTGGGTGTAATTCATAATTAGTTTCTCCAGTTATTAACTGTGAGTATAAGTTGTTAAAAAAAAAACTGAATTCCAATAAAGATTTTTAGATAATTTTATTTTTGAAACAATTAAAAAGATATCATATTTAGTTAATCTTCTTTATTTTGATTGATTTATTTTGACGAAGAGCCAAGTGTTTGTCTATACCGATCTGAGGTTGGTTTTTTTATTGGATTGAGGGTTAGACTTTGATTTGGATTTGTTCTAAAATTATGAAAAATTATTTATTTAGACTAATTAGAACATGTTACTCGATATTTTGGATAGATTGAGGTTATTGGAGACCGTTTGATTGGTGTTTTAGACTACTCAAGGTTGGAATCTTGAATTTGGTTGCAAAGCGAGGTAAGTGTCCGTTCTAACCTTAGCTTGAGGGATTAGGAGTTGTGTCCTATTTGTTAATTGCTTCTTGTTGAGTACTACGTATAGGCATCGTGACGAGTATCTATACGTTGGTGTCGAGCATGACCGTGAGTCTTAAATGGATAGTTGTTGTGTTCTTAAATGATACTACGAAAGCCTTAATTGATGATTCTCGATGTTGAGCAAGAACTCAGTTTATTTATCGTGGACATTAATTATAATTGAGTATTGGCATTAGTAGAGCTGAGTAGAAGTTGAGTTAAGATTGGTTATAGCTGATTCTCCTTCGCTGGGATGTTTGCTTTGATATTATTGTTCCCTTGCTGGGAAGTTATTATATTGCTTTTGTTCCCTTGCCGGGATGCTTGCTTTGATATTATTGTTCCCTTCCTGGGAAGTTAATATATTGCTTTTGTTCCCTTGCCGGAATTTCTTGTGATTGTTGTGAAATTAAATGGGATCGGGTTGCACGCCTGCAACAAGATATGATGAAATGGGAGCGGGTGATACGCCTACCACAAGATATAATGAAATGGGAGCGGGTGGTACGCCTACCACAAAATATGATGAAATGGGAGCGGGTGGTACGCCTAACACAAGATATAATAAAATGGGAGCGGGTGGTACGCCTACCATAAGATATGAGAAATGGGATCGGGTTGCACGCCTGCAACAAGATGGAACTGAAAGTGAAAGTTGTCTGTATTTCTCCTTATTTGTGTTAAAAGTCAAATTGTAGCTTCCTTATGATTCTTTGATGGTCAGTTTTATCTGATACCCCGAAGCATGTTTCCCTTCCCTAGCTTTAATTGTTTAATTACTTCTATCTTTCTGTTGTAGATGTGTGTGTGTGTGTGTGTGTGTATATATATATATATATATATATGTCTGGAATCTGGTCCTAGCCTCGTCACTACCTCGCCGGGGTTTGGCCAGGTACTTACCAGCACATGGGATCGGTTGTGCTAATACTACACTCTGCACTCTTTTGTGCAGATCCCAATGCCGCAGATTTCGGACCGTAGTGAGCTTCCAGTTTCTTGCTGATCAGGCGACCCGAGGTAGTTCTGCAGGCGTCCGCAGACCTTGGTGTCTCCCGCTATCTATTTTACCTATTTTTTTTGTTTAGTCCCAGAGACAGTACTTTGTTATTTCTTTCAGACCCTTATTTGTAGTACTCTTAGACAGTCTGTGAAGCTGTGACACTAAATCTTGGGTAGTTCTTTAAGGAGATTTTATTAGCAATATTTTAAAGTCTGAAATTTTATTATTCTGCTTGTTAATTTATATTGTTCTTTAGTTGTTGGTTTTATGTTGCAATGAATTTGTAAATGGGAACATGGTTAATAATTCGGTTAATTGGCTTGCCTAGCTACCAGTAGTAGGCGCCATCACGACTCCCGAGGGTGGGAAAGCCGGGTCGTGACAAGTTGGTATCAGAGCCCTAGGTTACATGGGTCTCACAGTTCACAGACAAGCTCGGTAGAGTCTGAGGGATTGGTACGGAGACGTCTGTATTTATCCCCTAGAGGCTACAGAGTTAGGGAAAAAAACTTCACATTTGTTCTTTCTTGTCGTGCGGTTTAGTTTCTCAATGCTAATTGGATTTCTACTCTGTTCTTTTGCAGATGGTGAGAACACGCGCTTCCTCATCTACCGCTCAGCAGCCCGAGCCCCCAACAGCAGCTCCCACGAGGGGTAGAGGGCGAGGACGAGGCCATGCTAGAGGCCGAGGTAGGGGTAGAGCTCAGCCCCCAGCAGCAGCACCAGTGGCGGAGCCTCAGGTTGATTTTGACGAGGAGGTTCCGGCCCCAGCAGTTCCGGTGGGCCCAGCTCAGGTCCCAGAGGGGTTTATTGCTACCCCAGTGATTCAGGACGCTTTGGTCCGACTGGTGGGTCTCATGGAGAGTGTCACCCGAGCAGGCTTGCTTCCTATAGCACCAGCCACTTCTCAGGCTGGAGGAGGGGCTCAGACTCCTGCTACTCGCACTCCGGAGTAGGTAGCTCCCCAGGTTCAGGTTCTAGCAGTTCAGCCAGTTGTGGCAGTTAAGCCAAGTGCAGTAGCTCACCCTGTGATGGAGCGGCTATGTCCGCTGATGCTTTGTGGAGGCTGGATAGGTTCACCAAGCTCTTCACTACTACCTTCAGCGGTGCTTCTTCGGAGGATCCCCAGGACTTCCTATACAGCTGCCACGAGGTTCTCAGGAATATAGGTATTGTTGAGACCAATGGGGTAGACTTTGCTACATTTCGCCTGTCTGGATCCGCCAAGACATGGTGGAGGGATTATTGCTTAACTAGACCAGCCAGGTCGCAATCTTTGACTTGGAAGCAGTTCACAGCGTTGTTTCTGGAGAAGTTTCTCCCCGTTACTTAGAGAGAGTCCTATCAGAGGCAGTTTGAGCGCCTCCAGCAGGGTTCTATGACGGTTACCCAGTATGAGACCAGGTTCATCGATTTGACTCGGCATGCTCTCATCATACTTCCTACAGAGAGGGAGAGGGTGAGGAGATTCATTGACGGTCTTATTCAGCCGATTCGTCTTCAGATGGCTAGAGAGACTGGGAGTGAGATTGCTTTTCAGGAGGTGGCCAATGTGGCCCGCAGAGTTGAGACGGTTCTGTCGCATGGAGGTGGTCATGGGTCGGATAAGAGACCCCGTCATTCAGGAAGATTCAGTGGTACTTCGTCCGGAGGCAGAGATTTATATGGTAGAGGCCATCCTCCTAGGCCCTTCCTGTCAGCTCTTCAGGTTTCTCACGGTGCTTCAGGTAGCCGTGGTCCTCAGATGCAGCATCCTGATCAGCAGTCCTTTTGTGCACCACTGGCACCCATCAGTGCACCACCACTTTAGAGTTTCCAGGGTCGACAGCCGAGGGCTTGTTTTACTTGTGGCGACACAAGGCACGTTACTAGGTATTGCCCTCGAGCTTCGGGAAGTTCTCCGCATCAGAGTTCTCGTGCTATGGTACAGGCACCATATGTTCAGCAGCTCGCCCAACTAGCTAGAGGTGGGGGTAGAGGTGCTAGAGGTGGAGGTAGAGGTACTAGAGGTGGAGCTCAGGCCGGCAGAGGTGGGAGCCAGCCAGCAGCGGGCCGTCCTAGAGATGTGGTTCAGGGTGGTGGGGCCCAGCCCCGATGTTATGCTCTCCCAGCCCGGCCCGAGGCTGAGGCTTCAGATATAGTGATTACAGGTATGGTTCTAGTTTTTGTGATAGAGATGCTTCAGTATTATTTGATCCAGGGTCTACCTACTCGTATGTCTCATCTTATTTTGCACCGTATCTGGTCATGCCTAGTGATTTATTGAGTGTTCCTGTTTATGTGTCTATCCCGGTGAGTGATTCTATTGTGGTAGATCGAGTCCATCGTTCCTGTGTTGTAGTGATTGGGGGTCTTGAGACTCGTGTAGATTTGTTGCTTTTAGACACGGTTGATTTCGATGTTATATTGGGGATGGATTGGTTATCACCTTACCACGCTATCTTGGATTGTCATGCCAAGACTGTGACCTTAGCTTTACCGGGTATGCCTCGTTTGGAGTGGAGAGGGACTCCTGGTCATTCTACCCGTAGCGTTATCTCTTATGTGAAGGCTCGGCGTATGGTCGAGAAGGGGTGTTTGGCCTATCTGGCTTATGTTCGTGATTCCAGTGCTGAGGTTCTCTCTATTGATTCTGTGGCCGTGGTTCGTGAGTTTCTCGAGGTTTACCCTTCCGACCTGCCGAGGATTCCACCCGACAGAGATATTGACTTCTGCATTGATTTGGCTCCGGGCACTCAGCCCATTTCTATTCCGCCGTATCGCATGGCCCCGCTGGAGTTGAAAGAGTTAAAGGAGCAGTTTTAAGACTTGCTTGAGAAGGGTTTCATTAGACCCACTGTTTTCGCCTTGGGGGTGCGCCGGTGTTGTTTGTTAAAAAGAAGGATGGGTCAATGAGAATGTGTATTGATTACCGACAATTGAACAAGGTTACAATCAAGAATAAGTATCCATTGCCGAGGATTGATGATTTGTTCGATCAGCTTCAGGGTGCCAAGGTATTTTCAAAGATTGAATTGAGATTTGGCTACCATCAGTTGAAGATTAGGGCATCTGATGTCCCTAAGACAGCTTTCTGCACTCGGTACGGGTATTATGAGTTCTTGGTCATGTCATTCGGGTTGATAAATGCCCCAGCAACTTTTATGGATTTGATGAACCGAGTGTTCAGACCTTATTTGGACTCGTTCGTGATAGTCTTTATTGATGACATTCTGATATATTCCCGCAGCCAGGAGGAGCACGAGCAGCATCTCAGAGTGGTTCTTCAAACTCTGGCGGATAGTCAGTTGTATGCTAAGTTCTCAAAGTGTGAGTTCTGGTTGAGTTCGGTTGCATTTCTGGGTCATGTTGTATCAGCAGAGGGTATTGAGGTTGATCCGAAGAAGATTGAGGCAGTCAAGAACTGGCCTAGACCAGCATCAGCTATAGAGATTCGGAGTTTCTTGGGATTGGCAGGCTACTATCGTCGGTTCGTGGAGGGGTTTTCATCTATTGCAGCCCCGTTGACTAGGTTGACCCAGAAGGGTGCCCAGTTCAGGTGATCAGATGAGTGTGAGGCGAGCTTTCAGAAGCTCAAGACAGCTCTGACCACGGCACCAGTGTTAGTTCTACCCACAGGTTCAGGGCCTTAACAGTTTATTGTGATGCCTCTCGTATTGGGCTTGGTGCAGTGTTGATGCAGGAGGGCAAGGTCATTGCCTATGCTTTGAGGCATTTGAAGATTCATGAGAAGAACTATCCGGTGCATGATTTAGAATTGGCAGCCATAATTCACGCATTGAAGATTTGGAGGCACTATTTGTATGGCGTGGCGTGTGAGGTGTTCACAGATCATAAGAGTCTTCAGTATTTGTTCAAGCAAAAGGAGTTGGATTTGAGGCAGCGAAGGTGGTTGGAGTTGTTGAAGGATTATGATGTCACTATCTTATATCACCCGGGAAAGGCTAATGTAATGGCCGATGCCTTGAGTAGAAAGTCGGCCAGTATGGGCAGTCTTGCTTATATTCCGATCGGCAAAAGGCCACTTGCTTTGGATGTTCATACTTTGGCCAATCGATTTGTGAGATTGGATATTTTTGAGCCTAGTCGGGTATTAGCTTGCACGGTTGCTCATTCTTCGTTGTTGGAGCGTATCCGTGATCGATAGTTTGAAGATCCCCATTTGTGTGTCCTTAGAGACACGGTGCAGCGTGGAGGTGCCAAGCAGGTTACCTTAGGTGATGATGGAGTTTTGAGATTACAGGGTCGAGTTTGTGTGCCTAATGTAGAGGGACTTCGGGAGTTGATTTTAAAGGAGGCCCATAGCTCCAGGTATTCTATTCATTCGAGCGCCACGAAGATGTATCAGGATCTGTGCAGCATTATTGGTGGCGTAAAATGAAGAAGGATATAGTTGCGTACGTGGCTCGGTGTTTGAATTGCCAGCAGATTAAGTGTGAGCATCAGAGGCTTGGTGGACTATTTCAGAGGATTGAGCATCCCGAGTGAAAGTGGGAGCGGATCACTATGGATTTCATTGTTGGACTCCCGCAGACTCGAAAGAAGTTCGATACAGTTTGGGTCATTGTTGACAGGCTGACCAAATCAGCATATTTCATTCCTGTGGCAGTCTCCTATTCATCCGAGAGGTTAGCTGAGATCTATATCCGGGAGATTGTTCGCCTTCATGGTGTGCCAATATCTATTATTTCAGACCGGGGTATGCAGTTTACCTCGCGTTTCTGGAGGGCAGTTCAGCGAGAGTTGGTCACCCAGGTTGAGTTAAGCACAGCATTTCATCCTAAGACGGACGGACAGTCTGAACGGACTATTCAGATATTGAAGGATATGCTTCGAGCTTGTGTTATTGACTTTGGAGGTTCGTGGGATCAGTTTTTGCCATTAGCAGGGTTTGCCTACAACAACAACTACCAGTTGAGTATCCAGATGGCTCCTTATGAAGATTTATATGGTAGGCGGTGTCGATCTCCGGTTGGACGGTTTTAGCCGGGGGAGGCTCGGTTGTTGGGTACAGATCTGGTTCAGGAAGCCTTGGACAAGGTCAGAATCATTCAGGATAGGCTTCGTACAGCTCAGTCCAGGCAAAAGAGCTATGCAGATCGCAAGGTACGAGATGTGGCTTTTATGGTTGGTGAGCGGGTATTGCTCCGAGTGTCGCCTATGAAGGGCGTGATGAGATTTGGAAAGAAGGGAAAGCTTAGCCCTAGGTTCATTGGTCCGTTTGAGATTCTTGATCGAGTGAGAGAGGTGGCTTATAGACTTGCATTGCCGCCGAGCTTATCAGCCGTGCATCCAGTTTTTCATGTGTCCATGCTCCGGAAATATTACGGCGATCCATCTCACGTGCTAGATTTCAGCACCGTCCAGTTGGACAAGGACTTGTATTATGAGGAGGAGCCGGTAGCTATTCTATACCGGCAGGTTCGTCAATTGAGGTCGAAGAGTTTTCCTTTTGTTCGTGTTCAGTAGAGAGGTCAGCCTCCAGAGGCATCGACATGGGAGTCCGAGTCTGATATGCGGAGCCGTTATCCACATCTTTTCCCTGACTCAGGTACTTCCTTCTTCTGTCCGTTTGAGGACGAACGGTTGTTTTAGAGGTGGAGAATGTGACGACCCCAAAGGGTCATCACGTGTTGTTAGATTGAATTCAGTGTTCCGAGGCTTAAAACCTCCTTTTTTTACCTCACCTCGATTTGCATGTGCAGTCTATATAATTTTTCAGAACGTTTCTATGTGGAAAGATTAAAATGTGAAATAGAGCTTTAAAACTCAAGTGAGTTGACTTTCTGTCAATATTTTTAGTAGACGGACCTGTATAAGTGTTTTGATAGTTCAAATAGGTCCGTATCGTGATTTAGGACTTGGGCGTATGCCCGAAATCAAATTTTGAGGTCCCGAGCTCAATTATAGCCATTTAATGAGGAAAAAAAATAAAGACTTCTTCATATCCTAACTAATCCCATGATCCCCTCTTCCCAAAACCCATCAGAATCTTTTTCCCTAACCCTCCACTCTCACGTCTCTCACCTACTATACACACACGATCGTCTGCACACACACATTTTACATAATCCACCCATCCGCAGCTCATTGTTGACTCTACAAAACTCAGGTGAATTTGCTGTATCGAAGTCTTCGTCTCCAAATATCTATTTTCCATGTGAGTCCTATTGATCTGTTGATAATGAAACTATTCTCTCTTCTTTAGTTATTTAATTTTAGGTTTACTTTTGATGTGATTTAGGTGTCTCATTTTCCTTGTACTATCAAATTACTTTAATGGAATATTTTAAATAGGATTTCACTGTTTATGAGTAACTCATTCGGTGACATATTTGTGGGTGTAATTCTTAATTAGTTTCTCCAGTTATTAACTATGAGTATAAGTTGTTAAAAAAAAACTGAATTCCAATAAAGATTTTTAGATAATTTTATTTTTGAAACAATTAAAAAGATATCATATTTAGTTAATCTTCTTTATTTTGATTGATTTATTTTAACGAAGAGCCAAGTGTTTGTCTATACCGATCTGAGGTTGGTTTTTTTTATTGGATTGAGGGTTAGACTTTGATTTGAATTTGTCCTAAAATTATGAAAAATTATTTATTTAGACTAATTAGAACATGTTACTCGATATTTTGGATAGATTGAGGTCATTGGAGATCGTTTGATTGGTGTTTTAGACTACGCAAGGTTGGAATCTTGAATTTGGTTGCAAAGCGAGGTAAGTGTGCGTTCTAACCTTAGCTTGAGGGATTAGGAGTTGTGTCCTATTTGTTAATTGCTTCTTGTTGAGTACAACGTATAGGCATGGTGACGAGTATCTATACGTTGGTGTCGAGCATGACCGTGAGTCTTAAATGGATAGTTGTTGTATTCTTAAATGATATTACGAAAGCCTTAATTGATGATTCTCGATGTTGAGCAAGAACTCGGTTTATTAATCGTGTACTTTAATTATAATTGAGTATTGGCATTAGTTGAACTGAGTAGAAGTTGAGTTAAGATTGGTTATAGCTGATTCTCCTTCGCCGAGATGTTTGCTTTGATATTATTGTTCCCTTGCTGGCAAGTTATTATATTGCTTTTGTTCCCTTGCCGGGATGTTTGCTTTGATATTATTGTTCCCTTGCTGGGAAGTTAATATATTGCTTTTGTTCCCTTGCCGGGATGTTTGCTTTGATATTATTGTTCCCTTGCTGGGAAGTTAATATATTGCTTTTGTTCCCTTGCCGGGATTTCTTGTGATTGTTGTGATGTAATTGGGATCGGGTTGCACGCCTGCAACAAGATATGATAAAATGGGAGCAGGTGGTACACCTACCACAAGATATAATGAAATGGGAGCGGGTGGTACGCCTACCACAAAATATGATGAAATGGGAGCGGGTGGTATGCCTACCACAAAATGTTATGAAATGGGATCGGGTTTCACGCCTGCAACAAGATATGATGAAATGGGAGCGGGTGGTACGCCTACCACAAGATATGGGAAATGGGATCGGGTTGCACGCCTGCAACAAGATGGAACTGAAAGTGAAAGTTATCTATATTTCTCTTTATTCGTGTTAAAAGTCAAATTGTAGTTTTCTTATGATTCTTTGATGGTCTGTTTTATCTGCTACCCCGAACCATGTTTCCCTTCCCCAGCTTTACTTGTTTAATTACTTCTATCTTTCTGTTGTAGATGTGTGTGTATATATATATATATATATATATATATATATATGTATATATATATATATATCTGGAATCTGGTCCTAGCTTCGTCACTACCTCGCCGGGGTTTGGCCAGGTACTTACCAGCACATGGGGTCGGTTGTGCTGATATTACACTCTGCACTCTTTTGTGCAGATCCCAATGCCGCAGATTTCGGACCGTAGTAAGCTTCCAGTTTCTTGCTGATCAGGCGACCCGAGGTAGTCCTGCAGGCATCCGCAGACCTTGGTGTCTCCCGCTATCTATTTTACCTGTTTCTTTTGTTTAGTCCCAGAGACAATACTTTGTTATTTCTTTCAGACCCTTATTTGTAGTACTCTTAGACAGTCTGTGAAGCTGTGACACTAAATCTTGGGTAGTTCATTAAGGAGATTTTATTAGCAATATTTTTAAATCTGAAATTTTATTATTCCGCTCGCTAATTTATGTTGTTCTTTAGTTGTTGGTTTTATGTTGCAATGAATTTGTAAATGGGAACATGGTTAATAATTCGGTTAATTGGCTTGCCTAGCTACTAGTAGTAGGCGTCATCACGACTCCCGAGGGTGGGAAAGCCGGATCATGATACAATCCAACTCTTTAATTAAACAAACCTTTGCGGATAAACGATCCCAACTTGCTTGGAATTATCAGTAAGAAAAGTCGTCAGGAGACAAAAATAAAAGAACTAGATCTTCTGGGGGAAATCTAGAAATAACGAAAAATTACAATTACTTTGATTTTTCATGTGGAAAATGGAAACTTCAACAAATGTACAAAGGGGTTAGGTCGGTCACGTGACCCACGACTGCAAAAAAAATGATCGAATAAATTGAGGTATTTTTGAAGTTAAATAAAAGATCACCTAATTGGTCTTAAAGTGATTGTTCTAGCTCAACAACAACTTTGTGACTAAGACAATTAATATATTTATAAGAGGAGTTTGAAATTGAAGTTTATAGGTTCTGAATTTATTATCAACTCATAATCGTAGGTTTATAATTAAATATTTATATATATATATATATATATATATATATATATAAATATATATATAATTGATTTCCTTATAAAAATACAAGGTATAAGTCAAAGTTATTGTGTTCGCTGCCGAACCTATAGATGATACACTAGTTCCGCCCCTGAATATATATTCTCGCTAATATTGCCATTTAATATAGAGGTTATTTCTGTTATGAAAAATGAATTAAAAGGTGCTTTCTAACATAGAAGAAAGAACTTGTAAATTGTGTTGTGTTGAGCAAAAATTAAGAAGAAATTACGGTTTAGACTTTGCGTTAAAAACAAGTAAAAGCAGTTCATAAAGTGTGTATATTTCCGCTATACACGGGATAGTTATGAAAGGAACAATCTCTCTCAATATATTTCATGAAACTTATATTTACGAAGATAAGTATGTAGTGTGAGATGACTAACTGCAAATCTTTCTCATGTTTCCACATGTTAGCTGCAACACTTCTTTGTCAGTCACGAAAATGATATTTTTGATTTGGAGGGCGGTTTAAGAAACTCAGCTAGCATGATTTATGACAAGAAAAATATTTTCTAATTTTTTCATGTTTGGTTGGACTAATTATTTTGGAAAATATTTTGCTCCAATTGGAGGAAAATATTTTTCATATTAAAAGAAGGGAAAACAATTTCCAAAACTCCTTCTCAACCTTCCTCACCCTATTTCCTTACCCCACCAACCTCAGCAACCCACCT
>MCJB01030968.1:203434-239219 GCA_002018475.1 Nicotiana obtusifolia
CCCCGCCCCACCCCCACCTAGCCACTCCACCCTAAATAAAAATATTATTTACTTTCTTTTCATGTTATAGATACATTTTTTTTTTCATTTCAACAAATGAATATTTTTTTCCATAATATAAAGAAGTATTTTTTTCATTTTAATAAAAAAATACTTACTTGTTCATGTAGAAAAAGTATTTTTTTTCATTTCAACAAAAAAAAAAATTTCCTAAAAGAAATATTTTCTACTCTCTAATTAAACACTAGAAAATATTTTTCACTCACCAACCAAACAAGGGAAATGGAGTGATAAAATCACTCATTTTCTGTGAAAACATTTTCAATGAAAAACATTTTTCTTCGTACCAAACACACCCCTAGATGAGCTTTGGGTAAAGTTCTTATTATGGAGTTCTCTTCTATTGAAAGTGCTAAAATCTCTCATAATGAGCTTTCTATAGCATCGAGCTAGTAAATTTCGAACACCAAATGCTTGAAGTGATAACAAACAAAAATAAAATTAAACTGGATATCAGATTAAAACATTTGCTTAAGTTTATTATTCGTTAAATTGAAAATAAATTTTTTCCTCGTTACTTTTTAATATCTATGGTTAGTTTTAGGGTTTAGTACCAAAAGTGTCCACTTCTTGCATACATTATGTTAAGGGTATACATCAAGGACCAAAATAGCCCAACACCTACGCATTAGATGGTCATTTTATCTGCCCTACACTTTACATAAATTAAACTCTAATTAATACTGAGATCCAAATTCAAATGTACTTACCAACTCATTACATCCATCCTCTGCTCTTTTAATTTCACAGCATTTTAATCATAACCGATAACCATTCTCCTACCAATTATAATTTTAAGTTCAAACAAGAAATACAGCAGATAACGTACACAACCAAATACAACAATTTTGTACATAAACAAAAAACACGTGATCACCAATGTTTCATGCCTACACTACAAAATCAAAATCAAGAAAAGCCCAAGTTTTCACAGACCTATGTAACAACAGCTTGAAGAAATTTTCAACTGCAACGAGATTTTAAATTAAATAATCAGTAGAGATCCAACTGCAATCTTACTCGCACTAAAGTAGAAATTTGGAAGCACTCAATCCAACTCTTTAATTAAACAAACCTTTGCAGATAAGCGGACCCCAATTTGCTTGGCATTGAGGCGTGGTTGTGAAAGTAGATATTTATGTTGCCACATGAACAGGAAGCAACACAGAGTAAAATACTTACTAATCTAGGGCCATATGGTATGATACCCCTCAATTGTTCGCTTCATATCATCAAACTGAGAAATGACATATTCTAGTTTCTTGCAACAGATCTCATTTGATATTCTTGGTACATAGTCACATTTCTCAAAAGGACGATATTCACATGCACTTTTGATTTCTTCTCGCAGTGTGACCTGGATGTCCTGTTGTAATTGGTAAAATATCACCCGTTTAGTTCTCAAATTGATCTAGTTCAATCATTAGTCAAGAACAGATTCGGTTGTTCCAGACAAATATAATGCTAATTGCCCATGACAATAGAAAACTAGTTACCAATGTAAAAGTTTGAACAATAAGTTACCATTTTTACCTCGTAGAAAAATTTCACATTCAATACCAAATGGCAAATAAATGCAGATTCAAAAAGGACAAAAGACAGTAAGCAAACAGGAGAATTATCAGTCAGACATTCAAATAAGTAACAGCACGAAAGCTTGACGGCTTCGTATAACACATAACATGGTGTTCATATGTTGTTACAAGATACAAAGGTTCTAGAACATCCAGGAGCAAAGTAGTAAAGAATGTCCAAACCTTGATTAATTGCATAAATTCACTGCAATGGTTGTTAATAAGCTCCTTCCTTGGACCGCTTGGATTTGCCATTTCATCCATAACACCTCCTGCAAGCTCCAGAACTCTAACTATCCTCTACAAACATCAGAGAAAGATACAAAATCAGCCGGTATATGTTAAAAATGTAGCAGTTACTGAAATCAGAACTCAATGTATTTTGAAAACAAAAATGCAAATGTAGCAGTTACTGAAATGAGAAATCAGCCCATTTTAAGTCAATAGTTCTCTAAAGCATTGACCTTCTCAACATTTTGCAGCCTCTGCAATGAAGTATTCTGGCTTTGTGAATCCATACTGTTCTAAGTGGAGCTGTCGAGACAGGTGATAAAGATGAGTGAATTAAAAACAGAGATCGAGCTAGATGTGGAGAAATAAAACAGGATCTAGGAAACCCGGTTCAGTGCAGCTCACAGGGTATTTTGGTTCATAGCTCTCTGCAGTCAAAATAATTAAGAGATGATCAGAGGAACGTTCCGTAATCAATGGGAAAAATAGAAGAGAAAACTTCCTCTAATAAGTGCGCTACTAATCCTCGGGGATTTCTCAGTCATAATAACCTAAAAAGGAAAAAGAACTTCCTGTAATAATTTTACGTAAATTCAGTGACCACCCTTGTATTCTTCAACAACAACGTACGCAGTATAATATCACATAGTGGGGTCTCGGGAGAGTAGTGTGTACGCAAACCTTACTCGTACCTTGTGGAGATAGAGAGGCTATTTTCAATAGACCCTCAACTTAGGAAAGCATAAGCAGATCAGTAATAAAAAGAAAAACGGCAAGAAACAACAGTAAAAGGCCATGGAAAGAATCATTAATAACAACAAGATAGTAAGGTGACCGAAATGAAATAAATAATAGATAGTACTAAAAACCTAAGACCAATAAAATACAAGAGTCCGTATTAATACTACTGGTATGAACAAGGAAAATACTCGGCTACCTAACCTTCTACCATAATCCTCGACCTTCACACCTTCCTATCAAGGGTCATGTCCTCGGTAAGATGGAGCATTGCCATGTCTTGCTAATTACCTCTTCTCAATACTTCTTCGCCTACCTCTACCTCTACTTAGTCCCTCCAAGGCCAAATTTTCACACCTGCTTACTAAGGCATATGTGCCTCTTCTCTTCACATGTCCGAACCATTTAAGTCTCGCTTCCTGTATCTTGTCCTCCACAAGCGCCACGTCTATCTTGAATAATTTTATTCCTAATTCTATCTATCCTGGTATGCTCATACATCCATCTCAACATCTTCATTTCTGCTACCTTCATCTTTCGAACAAGGGAACTCTTGACTGGCCAATACTCAACCCCATAAAACATAATCGGTCTGAGCTTACCTTTAAGTTTTGGTGACACCTTCTTATCACACACCCCTGTATTCTTCAAGAGTACAAAAGTACTCCTATTTCAGAGATTCTTTTATTAAAATAAAATAGGTTCTTCATGAATAGACAATAAATCTTCAAATGTTGAGATTTTGGAAAAAGAACTTATGTTTCTTTAATGAATGGACAATAGGTGATTCCTCCAGAGAACTGAAAGAGTAAAAGAGATTTTCCAATGAGAATTCTGAGAGCAAGTCATATAGCTCCTTTCCCACTCACCCACCAAGTATGAGGCCACATTGATAAATTTCTATTTGGCAAGGAAAATAAACAAGTAATTTTGAGAAGTTAAAAGTTGTGTAAAACATCAAATATCCAGAACAGTTGGACAGCTCTTGAAAAGACAAAATTAAACATTATAAATTTTAAATCAATTAAATCGAACCCTATTGCACAAAATCAACAGGGCACACTAAAACTTATATAGTTAAGTTTGGTACATAAAATTCTTTTAGACAACTAGCTTGTATTCTAATAAGGAATAATGTTCTTTGCTTAAGCTCCATGATTAAGGATTAATGTTGATTCTAACCTAAAATAACTTAGCCAGTGAATTACACATTTTAGCTCATTCTTCTCTTCAATAGGGAATCAACCGCACAGGCAGCTACATGCCCACATCTCTTCAATAAGGGAATTACATATCTTTTGAACTAAATTTTAACCATGATATAATTTTTCAAAAGATAAATGGATATTTATCCATTTGTTGGAAAACAGATGGACCACAGCGTATAAGCAAATCCGTAGCGACTTAGACATGCTTATTATTTCAAATTTTTGTCCCTGGGAAAAGAATGGAAGGGAAAATCAGGAAAGAATGATGACAGAGTTGGAAAGGAATGTCTCTAACACATTCTAGTTGAGAGTGAAATTGCACAGGATGCATGGAAATTCTTTATCACAATCACTAAAACATGACAGACAAGATGTATACTTTTTTTGCGTAGATTAGTAGTTGCTGAAAGCTCCAAAGACAATCCTCCAGGTTCAGTACAAAGTCATCCCCCTCTGGAAAGTCTGGAAAGCTTGGAAAGTTAGGTGCTCTTGCAAGTACCAGATTCTTGTCAACCTGACTAGCTACAACATGATGAATGAAATCTAGGATTTCCGAAAAGCAGCATTTTCTACTATCCCACTAGGAAAAAACCTTGGGTAGCTAACCTCAACAGTGATGGTTCATCTATCAAAACCTCAGTACCCCAGGCGATGAGGGAGTTTTAGGTCCTAGTAGGTGAAATTGTCTATGCATATTCAGTGTTCCCCTTGTATTCTTGGAAAAAGACTGTTTACACAGTTTAAACCCGAGAAATGCTAGGACTGCAGGTAACCAGATGAGGCCCTCATACGTTTAAACTAACAGAGGTTTTTTAAAAAAAAAGAATGTGTATCCTAATTATTGTGTTTTTCACTTACAAATTTCCATTTACCTAATCACTCCTACTTTTTTTGTGGTTCATCACTCATTCACTTCTTAACTGGGGAATCACCCCCAATCTCTCTTCTCTCTCTCTCTTGCTCCCCACTATTCCAAATGATCATCTCTATAACTTTTCATAATTTTGTTCCCGAAAAAGAGAAATTCGAAATGTATAGCTGGAAAAGGAAACGGAAGAACTGAAAAAGAACCTAGCCGGCAAGTCGTCTGTTGACTGTTCAGGCATATGGAAGTGAGAAGCCAATCATTCCACACCTTCCGTCGCGGCGATTAGTAGGTGGCGGAAGAACAGCAACCGTCCGTCCTCGTCGCAGCTAGTGATAAAGGGCGGCTCCAGGGTAAGGCAGGTGAAGCCCCAACTATTTTAAGGTACTAGAAATATGAACTATTATTACTAATTTCTAATCTAACTATTAATAAGGGGAATAAGGGTCAACATGCCTGCTTGGTACTTCAAGGGCATTCTGGTAGTTTCACATGAAATGGAGCAATTTAATTGGATAAAAAGGCATCTTATCGTAGCTGCCATATAGATATTTGAGTGACTAGACTGAATTGACCTTTGCTTTATCTCAACATACATCACCATTTATTATCCCAAAGCTTCTTCTGGTGATGTGGGTCCCAACTCTCAAATTTTGCCAAGTGTACGAGCTTTCTCGTGGCCATGTGTGTAGTACAAATCTTTGAAAACATGGGGCCCATTTAATAGCCACGTGGCTAAAATAAATTACAGTTTTTATATTAGCATTGTAATTTATATATACGTTGTTTTTGTCATACTACTACATTGATATTCTTATGGCTATTTGTGTTACTAACTTTATTTTTAAATTACATAACATAAAAAATATAGTTTATTTGGACAAAAATTTGAAAAAATTGAAAAATAAATTACTTAAAGTTAAACAAAATATAATTAAAAGTTAAAGTTGTGTTTGCAAGTAAATTCTATTTGAAAACAAGAAATTGAGTAATTATTATTTCAATTGAAATAATCCTCAAAAAAGAAAACTAAATCCAACCCGGCCCCCTTAACAAACCTAACATCAAATAAAATCGCAAACTAACCATTAAACTCGGAAGGAAAGAACCGAGAAATTCACATATCAAAAAAATCACAGTCTAACAAATTAAACTCAAAAAAAAAAAAAAAATCTACAATATATTATAACATGCAATTTCTCTATTTAGTGTTGCACACGTATCAATCAATCTTTTAACTTCTAGCTTTGCCTTGTAATTAATACGATGAATTGACACTATCTTTGAATTATGTGCTACATGTGACATTTATACTAATTAAGAAATGCATCATTTTCGCCTATCTTTTGGTATTTTTGATAAAGGAAATTAGCATTCACTATGCAATACTAGACTACTCTCTACTATATATTTATTAAATTAATCCAATGCAACTTTGATTCAATAGGGACTAATTCAACCTATATATATATATATAATAGCTTTCATGAACTTTCTTATGATCAAGAATACATTTTATTTTAGCTAAATTAATTTGACGAAAGTAATAATGACTTTGAAAATTCAAGAAGGTAATAATTAGTATTAGCTAATGAATGATCTACAAAATATGAGGATGTACAGAGACTAATTTAAAGAAGATATAAAAGATAACTTAGTTAAATAATGATTATATTAAGGATATACAAAGACTAATTTAAAGAAGATATAAAGGATAACTTGGTTTAATATAATTATATTAACGTTATTAAATGATTTTCTTAATGGGTGTATCAAAAACTTAGAAGCGCTTATTTTGAACGAGAGATAGCATCGTCTAAGAAACTATCCATAACAATTTTAATAACTTGATATTTTAAGTAAAATTTTATATTACCAGTGTATATAAGTTAAGAAGAAAATTTACACATACTAATTAGCACAACCTAAGCATAGTGTTATTGGCATATATATATATATATATATATATATATATATATATATATATAAAATTTACACATACTTATAGTTTTTTTTCTCTCATTAAATTAAATAATATATTTACTGTATTATCAATTCTATTTTTCTATGTTTGCGTATAGTCTTTTTTCTTGTTTTTCGTGATTTTACTATCTAATTTCAACTTATATTTTTTTTTTTAATTGTATTTGATTGATCCATACAATAGAAAGCTAGTTTTTTTGTATCTTATCTTTTTAAAACAAGAAACTCTGAGGCAAGTATTGCAAGATTCAAAATTCAATGAATAATTAATTTCCTCCTTTGCTATTTTCACTTATTCCCATTTTGTTGTATAGGGAAGAGTTCAATATCATGAGGTACACTTAACTCATGCATTATGCTTTGTGCTTCCACTACTAGATCAAAATCATGTTGCTTTTTCTTTTTGGGTCTTATTATTATATGTATTTTGTGAAAAAAGTTCAAGAATTTTATAATTTATTTTGACTTTAAGCCGCTTATTCTGTTAAGACAACTGTTACATGAACATATTGTTTAATCAACTTTATCTATATTTGATAACTAAATGACACATTTATTACCTTTAATATTCTTTGTGATGGTTGTCTTAACTTAATATTTAAAATGTTAAGGGTGGACACATGACTCAATGGGGAGGCTAATATTTACCATTGGGCTATTTCTAAAATTTTCAACTGTTTTACTTTCCTTGAAATTTTATTTACCAAAGTGCCGCTATTAGCAAAATCAAGGGGAAGATCCCGTGAATACACCTCTTCCTATTTTATTATATTAGTCTTACGATACGATACGATACGATACGTATATTGTGCGTGTATATTATTTCAATGGATAAAATAATTTTAATAAATCGTATAAATATTATATTGAAATATTATATCTAAGCTATAAAATAGAAGTTTATATTCATGAAAATGATAAATGTTAATTCTATGTACTTAACTCAATAAAAGAAGAAATTGCTCCATACAAGTTCTCAATAATTCGTCAATATATTCAAATAAAAAGTTGTTCTAGTTTTGTAATTTCATCACTTAAAATTTAAAATTTATCATTCTTCTTTCGCAATTTCAGCAGATAACGTTTCTAAAACCTTAATTTAAGAAGTTCATTAAAAATTAAATTAATTTGATAAATGCATTAACCAACAGGAAAACTAAACCTGGAGAGCAAATTAAAAATTGAGATATCAACCGACGATTTTCTATGAAGATATATTATAAATGTATTGCATTTAAGTTTTTTTGTTCTCTTTTTTTTTTTCCTTTTCAACCTACGACAATTTTGACTTTCCTTAATAGGGATATTAACTAATTTCCTTTCCTTTTTTAAACCAACGACAATCGCTCTTTGTTAGGGATATAGTTATTGAAGGAGTTTCCACTTATTCTCTTACTCTTTTTCATTTTTTGTCATATGACAATTTTGTTTTTTGTAAAAATTAAACTGTATTTGTATTTACAATTTTATCCAACAAAAAATGTGCTTATGAATTTCGCTATGAGAGAGAGAGATAATATAAGAATAAATATAGATATAAATAGATTTATATAGGATTTGCATAATTCTAGAACAAATAAAGTTCTTAAAAAAGGATTGAGTAGGAATATAATTGAGTAGGAATACTTTCGGATTATGTAAGTCCTTTTAGATTTCCTATGACTTTTTTAGACTTTAATTTTTGCTCTAGAATATTGTATGTCAAGATATTATTTTGTTAAGGAATATAATTGTATTCCTAATATTGAAAAATATAAATATAGGATAGATAAAGCTTCTTTTGAATAATAACTTAATTTACTTCAAAGTCTTAATATGAGGATTCGTAAATATAGTTTGTGATGACATACTTTAAATAAGGAAAGAATAATTATGAATTAAAATTTTAATTGATTTTAAAATCTTAAAATTGTAGGACTTTTTTTTTCCCACAAAGTTCAAATAAGGAAGGACTTAGTAATCACGATTTTAGTTGTTTCTAATGTCCGTAATATTAGGAAAAATTATTGAAATGACTATTTTTATCCGATATAAACTTTATGTTTAAAGGATAAAAGAAAATAAATAATATTTTGTTAAGGGCCTTCGTGCTTTTAATATAAAATAAATTCGGAATGTCTAATACCATTTTTAATCTTGGCCATTGCTTTTTGCTAATGGATGGATAAAGGTTCCAGTCAGATGATGTTACTATCATCCTGAAAAAGGCATTAATACAACGAGAAAACACTTAACTTCCATTTGGCTATAGATTTTGGCTTTTTTCTAAAAAATAAAAATAAAAATATTATTTGTTTATAAAATATGATCATGTTTCGGGGGAAAAATTTAAAAATTTTCAAGTTACGACAATTTCTGAACTAGTCACAAAACTTCAAATTTTCTTCAAATAAAATGCATGTCCAAACACAATTTAACTTTCAAAAATTATTTTTCAACACAACTTAAAAGACTCTTTTTCAAAGTTTAAATCAAATCTACGTAGAAACACTAACTTAATGATTCTGATACAATTTGTTCTATATTTACCCTTTTGTTCTTATGTGTCGTAAATTGGAATTTAGGAGAAGCACCGGAATTAAACAGAGAGGATTTAAAAAGGGAGAAAAGCTTCAGATTATCAACGTAGGAGCATTATTGAAATTTGTTATATTGGTCCGATGTATACCTTTAATAAGTCCTTTGCTAAGGGACACAAACAATTGTAACATTTCAAACCAAATTGAATAAAAGGCAGCCCGGTACACTAAATTACTGCTGGGTCTGTGAAAGGATCAGATACAAGGATTTATTGGACGCCTCTTTATTCAGCATTTCAGTAAAATATTGTTTCCACGGCTCGAATCCGTAACCTATTAGTCACATGACATCAACTTTACCAGTCATCTCAAGGTTCTCCTTCTCAAACCAAACAGGATGTTTACTGGAAATTTTAGTACACAGGATTGGTAAGATCAAAGATGCAACCTTTTTCATAAATCTAGCACGGCCATAATTGTCATACAGATACACAGAAGCAACATATTGGTAAGTATCACATGAAGATACACTTTGCAGTAAAAAAACCTGCATAGCCTAAAGTTTTCATCTAAAACTTTGGTAAGATTCAGAAGCTTCTGAAAATGAGTGTCAAAAGGAAAAAAGATAGCACTTCCAAAATGTAGTAGACCTTTGCTACTTTTCCTTACATAGACACCTTTTCTTTTCGATATAAACCAATTGGTAGATTCCTCCTTTTTGAAACCATTTCACTTTTTTAAGTTTTTCAAGGACTTATAAAGTACTGCTGTCACATATTTGGTGCGAAATCTGTGTGTTGAACTTAGTACTACCATTGACTGACTGCTGCGCGTTTTCTTTATGTAAAGATGGTTCAAAACTGCTGGTAATGGCTTCTGCATCGTCTCCATACTACTCCGAGACGAAGATGCTAGGTCGAGAGGTGTCTGTTGTAGCAGAGGAGGCAAATCGGGTAGCTTTTCGTTAAAATCTTCTGAACTGAAAGGGATACTGTTGTAGCTTGATGCAGGGGAAAGAGGTGCTTCTGAACAACTGGTGTTATGTAGGACCTCTGGAACACCATCCTGCATATCACATTAGTTGTAAGTATAATCATTGTGTTTGATTGTATTATAGAAAAATGATAATGACAGAGCAATCGCGAGAGACCATCAATATACTTTTAATAGACTATATATTATCTGTTCTTCTGTTGCAAAGTCGAGAACTGACTGTATGAGGCCACAGTACTGAACAAGAATACTTTTGTGTAACTGGTAAAGTGCCATCTGACCAGGAGGTCACGAGTTCGAGCCGTGAATCAGTCTCTTGTAGAATTGCAGGGTAACACTGCGTATAATAAGACCCTTGTGGTCCGGTCCTTTTCCGAACCCCAGCATAGCGGGGAGCTTAGTGCACTTGGCTACCCTTTACTTATGCTGCATTTGTCAAGAACTATGCACTTTAAGACATAGTAGCTATCAAGAAACTTGTTTATACAAAGAACGCAAGGCAACATTAATAGCAGTGAGACAGAGGAAAAAGTATTTTATTTTCAGGAAGCAGAACTGCAACCTTATCTTACAGCTACTGGTTTTGTTTTCAGACATTATACCAGTATTTCAATCTTCTCACTACCTGACATGAAATATTTTACTACTTTTTTCCCTTAAATATTTAAAAACATAAGAATTTATGCTTTCACAACTAACCTGCCTCACCAGCCATATTCACACATGCAATGTATGATGGCTTTACTACAAAGTAGATCAAACAAATTACTAAGAATCAAGTACAACAACAAACATAGTATCGTCTCACAAGTGGAGTCTGGGAAGGATAGATAGTACACAGACCTTACCCCTACAGGTTGTTTTTAGTAAACCCTCGGCACGAGGAAAATCACTGAGAATCCAATGTTGAGTTAAAATCAGAATGGTTCCCTGAAGATTACCTGCAAGTCCAAGACATTGAACGCATTTCCCATGTCATCGCGTTCAAATGGAAAATCAGGAGCATATCTCCATTGTCCATCAACAACAAACCGGTAATGATAGATGCCTGACGGCAACACCTTCATAACACTGAAGTCCTTGTCTGTTCTTTGTAGGAAATCTCTATTGCAAAAAAGTTAAATTAAATCACTTTGTTAACAATCTTAAGTTTTTTAAGGGACTGAAAAATGCAACAAAAGAAACAAGAATCAATCAACATACCTTGTCTTCCAACCATCCCATGATCCCTCAATAGCAACTTCATTTCCCCCATAACTCCATGTGATCATTGTTGGTATCCCATTTTCACAAGGCATTTCTCCATATTCCATTGTCTTTTGCACTATGTTTCCACTTTGATTTTGAATTGACATTTCATCAGGCCTTTGTAAAGGGAAAATCGGAACCTGTACATTAAAGTTTCTACAAAGATGAATAGTTGGAATCTTACTGAAAATCTTTTGCTTAGTAGAACATTGAAGTATCAGTTTTCAAATTGAAGTTTCAGTGTCTGAATTCTACCAAAATTCCACTACAACAACAACCAAGTATAATTTTAGGGGGTCTGAGGAGGATAGAGTGTACGTCAAACTTACCCTTGCCTTAAGAAGATAGATAGGCTGTTTACGAGATATCTTAGGCTCAAAAAGATAGAGAGGAAGGAGTAACAGTAAGCAACAACACTATTAAACCAAAAAGAAAACCGAAGCGAAAGAAATAATAAATAATACTAACAGAAATCAAATAACAAGAATATACAAGACTAACAATGAGGAAACTACCAAAATTCCACGGAAAGAACTTAAATAAGTGAGCTGTAAATAAAGGGCATAGATTTATGCAACACATTTAATGTGTTAGTTGGTCCCCTCAATTTTTTTGTGACTAACAAATGGCCAAATGATCTTCTTGTGTGTCCTTTAACGTACCAAATACAACACATTAACCCCGCAAAATTTGTACAACAGGCAGGAATATTATACTTCTGAAGTCTCCCAACTCCAAAGTAAATGTATAGCTTCCTCCATTTCAGGCAAAAAACCAGCTACCATATGCATTCTTCACACACAATTATAGTTCAAGAAGAGCTTTAACAATTCATTTAAGCATTCCCTTTCAAGTAAAGGGGCAGCGGGGTACTCCCGTCATGCGCGAGTTTCAGGGAAGTGGCGGACCACAAAGGTCTATTATACACCATTTTATCCTACATTTCTGCAAGAGATTGTTTCACTATTAAATATCATATCCAAAAAAAAAATTAGTAAAAGGTTCTAAAGAGATACTCATCTTTTAGGTTCTAATTTAAGCTCACTGTGGCTGGAAATAAAACATTCTTTAAAAGACTTGATTTTCCTAAAATAGTCACGTAAAGGTGTAGCCTAGTGGTCAATAAAAAAATTGGAGAACCAGAAGTTTTCGGACTCAAATCCCAACAAATTATACAAAAAATACTATGTGATTATTTTATCGGTCTGAACATTGATAGGTAGAGTTCCCGGTACTTGTGCCGGTTAGGACACTACCATCATTAAAAAAAAAAGGAGAAATTTTCTTGAAACAAAACCACAAACTAAAACATACTTCACCCCAAATAAAAGAATAACAATAATATACCGTAACATATGGTTAAAGGAGACCGGACCATAAGAGTTTATTATATGCAATCTTATATTGTATTTCTGCAAGAGATTATTTTCATGGTTTGAACCCATAAACTCCCGATCACATGGCAACAACTATACTAGTTAAGCCAAGGCTCCCTTCAATAATGCCAAACATAACTGACATAAAAATATACTAGCGACTTGTTTTTTGAGCCTCACCTGTGGAGTGAAAATCAAAGGAGACTGATAAGCTTTAGGGCTATGAGGAGGAGACTGAACCATGGAATCTGGAAACTGACCATGACCATGGGCATACTCCATATATTCCTCCTCTTCATCTTCTTGATTCTTGATTAATCCAGAGGTCTCACCTTCTTTTTTTTTCCCACTCACATTTCCCATTACTGCATAATACAAAAACCCCACTTCATATTTCATACACAGGCATCTAAAAACCATGTCTAAAATTTTATACACACAAAAAAACCCAGAAATTCCTACATGTATTAAGATAAAAAAGTGATAAACCTAGATATTATTCAGAGAGTTTGAGAGATTTGGTAACTTACTCATTAGTAGTAGTATTATTATTCTGGTTATTATATATAAATAGAGGGGTATTCTGAGAACAGTCTCAGAAAGCAAACCAAGAATTTTAACTCAAAGGGAAGGTAACATGATTTCTGCAGCTTTGGGTATAATTGATTGATAGAAAGCTTTATTTGTCATTTTTCTCTCTCTTCTTTCTTCAACTTCAACTGCTACTTCTCTCTCTCTCTCTGAATAAAGAAAAGAAAAAAAGATAGGCAACTGAAATAATGGGAAAGAAAGTGTTTTTATTCTCCAATGAGTTTGGAAGATACTTTAGTGGACTAATGATGTTTTGTTTAAATAAAGGAATGTTCCATTATTTTGGTAAAAAATTTCATCTCAGGTTGTTTCTTATTACAGTTCATGCAGTTCCCCCCAATCACATCTTGCAAACAGCACACAATAGCTTCTGTTAAATTTGCTTTTTTCTCCTTGAACCTTACATATTAAAGTTCGAAAATAACCTTATTCAGCTATTGGTGTGGATAAGTCAAGAGCCAAAATTTTAACTTTATGAATTCTAGATTTTAGAACAACTTTAAGTGTTAAGATATAAGTGGCTTCTAAATTTAATATTTTTATATATTCAATAAATTTTCTAACACAAATAAGTTATTTAAGCAAAAGTTATTGAATGTGACCGAACCCGTAACCTGGTTTCTAATTCTGCCCTTGTGGATAACACTTGGGTGCAGGGGGGGCGGAACTAAAGTACAGCTAACTGGTTCACTCAAACCTAAAATTTACTTCAAACTTTAAATTTGTCTTAAACAAAAAAAAAACGTACATATAAATTACTAATTTAAAATGACTAAAATTTTTAAATTCATAAATTTTAAATTCTAATTCCACTTCTGTTTGGGTGGTATGGTTGTAATATCGCATATTCTGATTCGAATTGAGTAGACTCTAAGATAGTTAACTATTGAAATTGGTTTAGAAATGTACTTTAACTCCATGATTAGCGATTTATGTTAGTTCCTAAGCATGCATAGAATATTATTTTTGTAATACAAAATGGACGTTATGCGCTTCCTCGATAAGGACAGATTTTAAGTTTATATTTTATGGGTTTAATTTTCAAAAATTTTAATATTAAATTTATTATCTCATAAAGTAATACTAATTAATATGTTATCTCATGTTGAATTGTATTAACGGTATAAAAAGAATTCTATATTATGGTGCATATATAACTTAGATCCATTTTTAAAATTAGCTATTCTTGCTTGATTGAGCTTCTTTTTACGTATTTCCTGGAGACAATGCAAAATAAAATTTGGACTGTGTCGGTTCTCCTTAATTCCTGTGTTTCTTCACTTTTTCTTGCCTTATGAGTTATCACAAATTAATCTCATATAAATTATTACTCCCTCGGTTTAATTTTACTTGTTCACTTTAAACTTTTTACGGTCCTTAAAAAATAATAAATATAATATGTATTTTACCATACAATCCCTAATAATAATAACCATTTAAAAAATCTTGGGAAATAAGTTTAAAAATAAGTAATTAATGATAAGGG
The DNA here is from genome assembly GCA_002018475.1 of Nicotiana obtusifolia. Taxonomy (NCBI): domain Eukaryota; kingdom Viridiplantae; phylum Streptophyta; class Magnoliopsida; order Solanales; family Solanaceae; genus Nicotiana; species Nicotiana obtusifolia. Next base: position 218,307 of record MCJB01030968.1, read on the forward strand.
TAAAATAAGAAAAAAAATTATCTTTATTTTGACTTAGTATAATGAACAAGTAAAATAAAAAATAATATTTTTAATATAATGAACGAGTAAAATAAACGGCGAAATACCTCCTTAACAAGATTTATTACTTCGCTTAATAATCTTAACCACTAGTTTACATCGCAATTTCCCAAATCTAAGGAAAAAAGCAACTTTTCAACAACCCCTATAGTTCTAATAGGCTTGTGCCAACTATGACCTATTAAATTTACGTGACATTTTAGATTTGAACATAGATTTAATTTAAACTTAATTTTTTTTTTAAAAGTTGTATTAAAATTAACTTTTGTAAGTGGAAGTTGTGTTTAGGTATGTATTTAATTTGAAAAATGTTAAAGTTTTATGAGCGGAAGAAAAAATTTCATCCATAAACTATCCTAAACAAATATTTGAGAATTTGATTTTTTTTTTAAAAAAAAAGAATTCAAAAACTGATCCTATTTTACGGACAAATAATATTTAAAAAAACAACTGAAAAAAATCAGTCAAAATCTATGGCAAAACGAGAACTTCAATTCTAAATAATAATCTGCAAATCTTGGACAAGGAAACCAAACTAAAAGTTCAAAAACAAATTTAATTCTCCTTGCCAGTGTGGTTGGAAGAGGTAGTCTATGATTTTTTATTTTTTTTGAATTTTTCATTCGGTGCTCGGTATTTGATATTCGTATTAGAGCCTAATAATATTCGGTTTCGCATCGCGTAGGATCTCTTTCGAAGAAAAATATTCTCTACTAATAATTTTTTATATTCGGACCTCGAATCCAAAATCTATAGTTAAAAAAAGAGTAACCTATCGACTGCACCACCTTGACGGTGGTAAACTATGATTCTATAAGGACAAGATTGCTTGCCTACCTATAGAATCTATGACAAGATAACCAAGCTGAAATAGCCAAAAATAGTGTTTAGTATTGAGTAGCGTGATGCTAGTGGTAAATGCTAGTTAGTCTATATATCTAGAGTGCAAAGGTGGACAGCTTTTACCAATTTTTCTTTTAAATTTGATCGATACGTTTTCAAAATTAATTGATTCGACTAAATTAAATTTACTATATAAAATTATTAAGTAATTAAAGTGTCCCATACTAAAACCTTGTTTGGCCATAAATTTTTTTTTTTTTTTTTTTTTTGAAATCATTGATTGGCCATATAATTTTCACTTGAAAATAAATTTTAGAATTTTTCGAAAATTTTAAAAATTCTAAAAAAATATTTTTCAAAATTTTTACTCAAATCACTCACAAAAATTCAAAAACAATCTAAAATTATATTTATGTCCAAACACAACTCTAATTTTCAAATACTATTTTCACTTTAATTTTTTTTTACTTTTTCCGAATTTATACAATTTTTATGCCCAAACACCCATTTACAATTCAGAAAAGTGCCTTTTCCCTCAATTTGAGGTGTTTGGCCAAGCTTTTTTAGGGGAAAAAAAAATACTTTTGGCTAGAAGTAGAAGCAGTTTTGAACAAGCATAAAAAAATTGGTTCTCCCATTATGCAGAAGCAGAAGCAATTTTGACTTTTTTTCTACCAAAAATATCCTTAGCAAAATATTATATATACTAAAACAATCTTACTTAGTTTAAGCTATTAAGTAATATATAATGAGTTTTGGGATAAACTTTCATATTTATTGAATGTTTTTAGATACAAATTATCTTCAAACAATAAAGTACTTTTTAATTTTATTTTTATATTTTACTTAAATAAAATAAAAAGACTTAATTATTATCTTTAGTAATAAATATTTTTGATTATTTATCGACTTATATAACATTAACTATTAAGTAAATCTCTTCATGTTCTTAGTTGTAATTTGACACTTAAAAAGTACTTTTTGAAAAGCTTGGCCAAACACAAGTGTAGACATGTAATTTTTGACCCGCGCCTCATAATCACCTCTAATAATCATAGCATTTGCAGAATAACTATTTGAGTTTATTTCTGTACGAATTTGTTTCATTATTAAAATTAATCCTATTTTTAGGTACAAAATTAAAAAAAAATAGTCCCAATTTTTATCCTTAACAATATTATCAAAGTCTTATTTTGGGCATTTTAAAATAGACTTTCAGCTTGTTTTGGCCCGATCCCACAAATACTGAAGTCCAAATTCAGCAGCCCACAAAGTGATCCAACCCATCCCAATCCTCTCAGCCACGTATGAATATCCTAACGACCTCTGACAGAGGATCTTCCTCTCACGCACACACGCACTCTCTGCACACTATTGATTCTCATCATCACTCTCCATAACAGAAATCAGTGAATTCCTTGGAGAGCAAGAGGGGAGATCTGGAGAGGATCATTTTTTTCAGTCTTCTTCTTCCTGGAAAAATTGCAGAAGAAATCAGAAAAAGAAAAGAGAAATGAGAACGACCAATCTGAAACATAGAGTTTGATATTGTTTTTCAGTTTGAAGTTTCAAAAAACAAAGAAAAATAAAAAAAGAGAGGTCAAATTCACTTTCAATCTTCTTCTCAAAAAATCTCAAAAACAAAAAGAAACAAAACAGAGGAACATATACTTCTACTTCGTTCAATTTCGATTTTGGTAGAAAAGGGGATTTGGGTTTCGATTCAAGCTGCTAGTTCGAGCTTCCGGTCGAGGTTCGCTGCTCCGTAGCTGGTATTGATTCTCAAAACTAGCAGGGATTCTCTACCAGGTCCCTCTCTTGACTCTTGTTTATTTTATTTGGATGAATAAAGTATGAACAAAGCCTTGAATGTTTTGTTCTAGATTAGTAACTTTATGAATCGATATGTATAATTCACGCTTATGAAATAGGGAAAGATAATTGAAGCCAAACATCATATGCTAGCTAAAATCGAAACCAAAAACATAGAGGTAACTTGCGTCAGGGTCGATTATGCGACCACATAACTGATATGCGGTTCGCATTTTCGAGTTTGGGATAGGTTCTGCGACCGCATAAATGATATGCGGTTTGCATTTCTGGCTTGGTCGTCGCATTTTTGACACTAAAATTTTGTCCAGAACTCTGCTTCAATGTGCGGTCCTGGCATGCGATTTGCGGTTCGCATACGCGATTTGCTATCGCATTCTTAACATTGGGCATGGCCTAAGACTTTGTTTAAATCTGCGGCCCTTCGTGTGCAGTATGCGGTTCGCATACGTGATATGCTATCGCACATTCCCCACTTGCGATGACATTTCACCTTTTACTTGTTTTCTTTTGTGATTTTTCGGATCGGGTCTGGTTAAATGCATGAAATAAAACATGAAAAGAACAAGACCATGAACTGAATTTTTATCTTTCTTTATTTTAGATCTCATTTTATTTCATTATATTGCTCGGTAGTGGCATGTTTAGGCCGACCACACTTGGGTAGGTAATACTAGGACGTTTCGTTAATTTTTTAGGCAAGAGGTCATTCCTTAGTTAAACTTATCCGGGGAATACCCCGAAGAGCTTATGTATATGATATTCCGGGGAATGCCCCGAGGTATTTGTATGTGAAGACAAAAGTGAAACTCGTAGTAGTTCAATTTTAGATTTCTTTTCCTTTATTTAGGTGGGAATGACCTCGAACCTACTGTGTTTTATCTCAATTTAAACGTATTAAAAGCCAACTAAATCAAGTGCGCAACCGTGACCTTCACGGAATTTGGGGAATGTTTAACACCTTCTCTCCGAGTCAAATGAACCCCCTTACCCAAGTCTCTGGTATGAACTTGACTTTAAGTCTAAGTTCCAAATGCTGGCCTGGCACAGCAAAACCAATTGTCAGGTGGCGACTCTGGATTTTTCTTGATTAATCCTCTCTTTGTCACTTCCAAAATTGGAAACTCCTCGTAAAAAAGAGGAGGAGTGATAGCTCTGGTGACTCCGCTGGGGAATCTGTTTCTTAAGGGTTCGAGCTAGTACTTGATTTGTTGGCTTTTAAAATGTTTGGTTGAGTTTTTATGCTTTTTCTTTGGTTGAGTTTTTGTGCTTTTTCATTAGCTTTACTTACTTTTATTACGCTTTCATATTTTTGTTATTTGCTAGTCGTTTATGTGTTTACAGTTTTGCTTTGCGTGTTTACTGCTTTATAACTGTCATCATATGCATTGCCTGGTCATTTCTTTCTGCAACAAGTCTCGGAGCACGGATCGCGTGCACGAACTCTTTGGTGAGTCACCCTTAATTTAGGAGGGGAAGCCGACAGACGTATGTAGTGGGTGGAAAGCTTAAGAAGCCACCATCGACCATACGTTTTTCCCGAACTGCCTTGTTAATAAACCCCAAAACTTAGGTCAGCCTTTAGGTCACTCTTATTTGCATCATGTCATTTAGGCCTAGCAGGGTTCGGTCTCAGGCACCGTGTCCCTTTGTAGGCAGCCTGTCCAAATTTTTGTCAAAATGGGCCTGTGGCCCAAAGTGATATTTAATCATCCTATGTGCTAAATGTTGCATCTGTGAGGGTAAAAAATTCATTTGGCAGACCGATGTCTTGGAGAAAAGGGTGAAAATGAAGTAAAAAAAAAAAAAGGGCCCCCCGGGTATTTTCTTCCATATTCTTCACCAAAAAAAAACAGATTTTACATCATTTTTCAAAGATATGTTTTACATTTTTCATCATCTTCAAGAAAACAAAGATATAATTTCTAGTTGCATCTTTCCGAACTACGCGAACTTGATTCTTGTCTTCCGGACGGGATATGTAGGAAACGCACATAGGGTCCGGTCTTCCTAGTAAGTCTTAGGCTCTTGGCTTCCGGGGTCGTAGCCAACCATTGCATGCTTAGCCACTTTTGGCCACATCGGCCATTCTTGCAAAATAGGGTTATTTTCGCAAAAGTGGTCCCCATTGCCGTGTTTTAGGATCTTGAGCTGAGTCAGTGTCATATCACTCTAAGGTCTGTCCATGTCCGGTTTGCATCCATAACCATATCTAGTCATGTCGACTATATTTGCAAAAATAGCCCACCTCCACAAATAGTTCTTTAAGGTCATGACTGTCGGAATATTAGGGCCATGTAAGCTTCAAGTGCAGTATCTCATGCTTAGAGGTCAACTTTGTCAACTTTGCACTAATAGTCACCTCCAGCCACTTAGGCCAGTCTGCAGATATAGCCAAATTGTGTATTGCATTTGTCCATTAGGAGATGTTGTGGTGTCGTAGCAGTGCTCCGAGCCGTTAACCATGTTCCCTTCATTCAGATATGGACCCGCTGATTTGATCCAGAGTGCTAATGGTGGTAAAAATTCCTAAGAAATTGATCAAGTGGTGGAACATGTTTATATTGTTGGAACATCATGAGTTGATGCATAAATTGGGTACCCTAACTTCTCTTCTTGACATCGCACCTCGCCCAGACTTAGTGGAGGCGATGCTGACTTACTGAAACCCGCATAACTTGACTTTCAAATTTGGGGAGTGTGAAATAACCCCTACTCTGGCAGAAATGTCCCGTCTCACCCGCTTAAGTTACATAGGCAAGAACATGATACTTCCCCGGGACCACTCTAGGACAAGATTTCTCAACGACCTGGGCCTAAAAGATAACAAGCATTTAAAGTGCCTCGAGCAATCATGGATACCTTTGGATTATTTGTTTGCTAGATTTGGACCACAGGATAGTTTTGACGTCTTTTGGGATGAGTGTTGCACAACCAAAGCAAAATGGCAAAGACGTCGCCTCAAAGCTTTTAGCCTCGCTTTGTTGGGATTATTGGTTTTTTCATTAGATGAGAAGCACATTAGCACCCGTCTGCAGTAAGTGGTAACGGCACTATTCCATCAAACGCAACAAAACCGTTACCGTTGTGCCAACGATCTTGGCAGAGTTGTACCGAGCCCTGAGTGAAGTGAGGGGAGGTGTCAGGTGTTTTGAGGGAAGTAACCTTTTGCTACAATTATGGATGATGGAGAATTTGCATACAACTTCCTTATTTTGTCCCATCGACCGTGCCTTGAGGGATCAGTTGATATGCATCGAGCGTAGGATAAAGTCTTCTAAGTTCACGTACCCGATAGGTGTCACAGCTTGGATTTAGTTCCTTAGTTTGAGGACGGACCAGAATGTCGTATGGACTTACCTTTGGCTACCTTTAGATGATATCTTGGTAGGATGCCTCATGCAACTTTTTCTGATGCTGATAGGTCTCAGCATATACGCCAGTCAGGGTAATGCGACAGTTGGGGAGACGACAGGAGGAGCCCCCAACTTTGAACCTTCGGAGGTACATTATGAATTTTAGCAAAAAGGTGGTTGACGAAATCAAGTGCATGCAATACTAGAACAATACAAAGAGGATGAAGAAAGATACCTTAGTAAAAGATATTGGCAGGCCCGAGTGTACACAGGAGTATTTGATTTGGCTACATTCCGCCCCGCCAGGAGTTAGCACCCCATTGCCAGCACAACTCAAGGGAGGGGGGGGGGCAGTTCAGACATATTATTTTGAGGAGGCATCGGACCAGGATCCACAGGGATAAGTTTGATTTAATAAGGTCTAAGTTAGCGGAATTGGCAGCAAGAGTGGAGCAGCATAGCCAGTATCTGCTTGGGGTTGGTCTTCAGGAGGCGAGGGCACATGCCAGGGTTTTCGTTCCTAGCATTGGCGCTTCTCTGCGAGGCATGTTGCAAAACTTGAGCACAGCAGATAGCCCAGGACCATCCCGGTCAGGACAGTTGCATTCAAGAGCAGTTTGAAGACCTATTTTAAAATTATCTCATGTTGTCTTTTACTAGGAGTCCTGAGTTCTTTTAGGTAGTGTCAAAGTTAGCCAAAGTGTAGCTAAGCGTGTCAGGTCTTCCATTATCGTGCTTCTTGTCAAAGGTTTTAAATGAAAATCCCAAATTTTACTTTTCTATCACTTTTTCCAAAACTATGCTTGGCTTGATTCATGATACATAAGCAACCCACATCGGGTTTTACCAAGTCATTTTGCATCAAAAAAAGAGGGAATTGGTAAAAGGTGTCAGAAGAGAGAAGGCAAGATTGGAGTAAGTAAATCGGGATGATGCCATATGACAATACGACCCTCGCAGCCATTCTAGGACCGTTATTTGTTGCTTGGTGCATTTCACGTAATATGATATTATTATCTGATAAATGCCCTAATACTAACATGGTGATTTTGTGTTGTTGCCCTCTTTTATATTCTAACTCTTATCCAGGAAGTTGGTTAGTTTGTTGCCATCCTAGCAAGTCATCCATACAATACCCGGTCAAAGCGTCTGACAATCATGGCTAGCTAGGAAATAGACAATGGGGAAGTAGACCCGCCAAGGGAGGTTGTTGAATCAGAATTGGAATTGCAAGAGGAGGTCCGGAGGTTGAAACATCAAATGGCGGGAATGTACCAAGCATGGATTAAGGGACACCCTCCACCCTCATTCCCCCCCAACTACACAGAAAACCCTGCTTCCATTCCACCAATTTCTCAATCCCAAATGGCCAATATCATTAACCTTTCCCCACAACACGCACCCGGCTTCACTCCTTACCACAATTACTCCGGCACTTTAACCCAGACTTTTCATGCTCTACCAGCCAAAATAGCCACGTACCCTGCTCCAACATCTGCTCCTATTTTTGTACCTCCACCACAAACGACCCTTCATCGATCCTCTAGTGAACCCGTATTTCCCGCCCCAGATACCCACTACCATACACCAGAGCCCACTTTTAAAATCCCATATCCTTACTCCTACACCCACCAGTTTGAGCCTCACGTCGAGACTGACAGGCCACCCAAGAACGTAGAGCAGGAGGAGATGTTTAGAAAGTTACAGATCTCGAGCAATCATTGAGAAATATGCAAGGGTTGGGAAACCAAGTGAGTGTGGCCTATAAGGATCTATGTTTGTTTCCTGATGTCCAACTACCCGCTGGGTTCAAGATGCCCAAGTTCGACTTGTATGACGGACATGGGGATCCTGTCGTCCATCTAAGGGGTTATTGCAGCAAAATGAGAGGCGCCGGAGGAAAAGATGAATTACTTGTGGCCTACTTCAGCCAAAGTCTAAGTGGGGCAGTGTTAGAATGGTACACCCGCCAGGACGTTAACAGGTGGTACACTTGGGACGACATGGCTCAGGCTTTTTCCTGACATTTCCAATACAATATAGACATTGTCCCAGACCGCCTATCTCTGACCAAGGTGGAGAAGAAGATCAGTGGAAGCTTTAGAGAATATGGGTTCCGTTGGAGAGACCAAGCTGCACGAGTCAATCCTCCAATGGAAGAAGACGAGATGGTTAAGTACTTCCTCCAAGCTTTGGAGCCCACTTACTATAGATATTTGATCTCAACAATTGGTAAATCTTTCAATGACGTGGTAAAGATGGGAGAAATGGTAGAAGAAGAGCTCAAATCCAGCAAGATTATGAGTTATTCTCCTATAAAAGCAACCACTCAAGCAATCCAGAGCGGTACCAGAAGTTTGCTAGGCAAGAAGAAGAAAGAAGATGTTTCCATGTTTGTCTCCGGATCATGGCAAGGGCAGAGGGGTTCACCTCACCAATACACCCATCCTCGACCCCGACCTCAAACTACACCCAAGCTCCATATAATACCTCTCAACATTACTTTTCCCCGCAAAACACCCAAGACTTAGCCAGACCACCCCAATATTTTGTTCACCATGCACAGTCATATGCTCAACCCCCTCCTTACCCACAATGGCATGCCCCCGTTCCATAGAATACCTACCCAGCTCCACAAAATACCTATCCACTTCCACAGCCTTTCCAAAACCCCAATGGTCCACACTTTCGACCAAGGCTAGATTATAGGAAAGAGAGACAACAACGGAAACAAACTTTTACCCTGCGGGGAGAATCCTATGCCAGTCTATTCCAAAGGCTAAGGCAGTTGGACGTCCTGAGGCCAATTGAGTCAAAAATACCAAATTCCCCTCCAAAGAACCTTGATTATTACCTAAGATGTGCTTATTGTTCTGATGCCCCAGGTCATGACGTAGAAAAGTGTTGGCACCTGAAACGGGCCATCCAAGAGCTCATTGATACCAACCAAATTATAGTCCAAAACCCAGACACTCCAAACATCAACCAAAACCCTCTACCTGCCCATGAAGAAACACATCGATTGAAGTAGTTTACAAGGACGGGGAGCCCGAGAAGTCTTATAGGTCCGTCATGATGATTCGGGCTAGTGAAAACAATTTGGTTAAAGATCCAGATTCCACCAAAGCAAAGCCTGTGACAGTTGAAGAGGCAACAGAAAATCCTAGCCCGCTCAATTTAAAACCACCAATTTTGGTCGTGAAAGGGATGTCAAAAGATGTTGAAGCCAGTCCAGAAAACTCAAGAGTGATATTGCCAGGGATCCCAATAAGCCTGTCATGGTTGTGAAATGGGCCCCTATTACCCCTATCATCATTAAACCTATAACCCAGCTGCTGGTGGTTGATACCAAGGTTGTTCCGTGGAATTACAAGCAAGTGATATTGACATACAAAGGAAAAGAAGTGGAGGAAGAAGTAAATGAGACTGGAGGATTAACTCGTTCTGGTAGGTGTTTCGCCCTAGAAAATTTAAGGAAAGCCTAACCATTTAAAAATAGTCAAATGCCAATAAAGAAACTGGTCACTGAGGAAGAGGCTGAGGAATTCCTGAGGAGGATGAAAGGGCAGAATTATTCCATCATAGAATAGTTGAGGAAAACACCGGCTCAGATTTCTCTTTTGTCTTTGCTAATACACTTGGATGACCATCGCAGGGTCTTGATGAAGATTTTAAATGAGGCACATGTTCCTGATAAGATCACAATAAACCACTTGGAAAAGATAGCAGGCAAGATTTTCAAAGCAAACAGAATTACTTTCTCGGATGACGAGCTTCCTATCGAAGGTGCAGAGCACAACCGAGCTCTCTATCTTACGGTGAAGTGCAAAGATGCTGTTGTTTCGAGGGTTCTAGTTGACAACGGCTGTAGCGCAAATATTTGTCCTCTGTCTACCCTGCAAAAATTGAAGATCGATACCGAAAGGATCCGTTTGAACATCGTGTGTGTTCGAGGCTTTGATGGAGGAGGTAAAGACTCGGTTGGAGACATAATGCTCGAATTGTCAATAGGGCCAGTTGAGTTCACCATGGAATTTCAAGTGCTAGATGTAGCTGTCTCTTACAATCTGCTGTTGGGAAGGCATTGGATACATGCTGCTAAGGCAGTCTCGTCCTCTCTATATCAAATGGTTAAGTTCGAATGGGACAGCCAGGAAATAGTTGTGCACGGTTAGGAAGTTTTGGCAGCTTGCAATGACACAATTGTTCCGTTCGTTGAAGCTAAAGATGATAAAGGACCTTGGGTCTTTCAAACTTTTGAAATAATGTCTATTGATAAGATCGCTGAAGGCAAATGCATTCCGGGTCCCAAGCTATCCTCTGCCTCTGTTATGGTTGCGACTGAAATATTGAAGAATGGTTTTGTGCCGGGCAAGGGTCTGGGATCATCTCTGCAAGGTATTGCGCATCCAATATGACCCAATGGAAATTATGGTACGTTTGGTTTAGGATTCACGCCCACAGCAGAGGACATGAAAAGGTTTTAGAACCCAAGAAAGAAGGTATGGTCACTATCCAAGCCAATCCCACACATCTCCAAGTCTTTTGTCAAACCAGGAACCGAAAAACCTCCAACCTCCTTAATCCCAGAACTGGTGGTTGATGTTGATGAAGACATGGTCAAGAGGTTCCAAAGTCTTTTCAAAGAGGTCAATATGGTAGAGATTGGTGAAGGCTCTAGCGAAGCAAATGTGCAATTTGTCGACCCGAACGTGAAGCTTAGCAATTGGGAAGTTACTCCTCTCCCCAACAAGAAGGAGTTTTGGTAGTTTGCTTTATTTCCTTTCCTGTTATCTAGGTCGCTCCAGGGTTGTAATCCGGGTCTTTCTTTTTAAGTTTTGCTTATCTTGATGCTCAAACCTTTCTGTCCTTTTACTTTCAATGAAATGCAATTTCCCATTTTTCATTATTCTTAATAGTGTTTTATTTTTATTTCTTTTGTACAGTTCTTTTTATGCTGGTTGCAGTGACATGACATGCATGAGAAATTTTCGGCCGAGTTCTAAAATCCAATCTAATTCTGAAATAACAATCCAAGAAGTAGATTATGATGATGAAATAGAATATGATGAAGAAGCCAATTAGAACCAATCAGCAAAGAGCTAAAACAATTTGAAGAAAAAACAAAACCTAATTTGAGTGAGACTGAAGCGATCAATTTAGGGGACCCAAATGATGTTAGGGAAACCAAGATAAGTGTACATCTAGAACCGCAAGCGAAGGAGAAAATAATCAAAATATTGTTCGAATTCAGAGATATCTTTGCTTGGTCATATGATGAGATGACGGGTTTGAGCACTGATCTGGTAGTTCATAAATTACCAACTGATCTAGCATGTCCCCTCGTCAAGCAAAAGTTGCGAAAGTTCAAGCCTGATATGAGTATGAAGATCAAAGAAGAAATCATAAAGCAGCTCACTGCAAAGGTCATTCGGGTCACTCGATATCCCATTTGGTTAGCCAACGTTGTGCCAGTACCAAAGAAGGATGGTAAGACCAGGGTCTGTGTTGATTACCATGATCTCAACAAAGCAAGCCCAAAGGATGATTTTTCATTGACAAACATTCACATTTTGATCGATAATTGTGCCAAGCATGAGATTGGTTCTTTTGTGGATTGCTACGCGGGATATTATCAGATCTTGATGGACGAGGAAGATGCAGAAAAGACAACATTCATCACGCCATGGGGAATGTTTTGTTATCGGGTAATGCTATTTGGTTTGAAGAATGCTGGAGCAACTTACATGAGAGCAATGATCACTATGTTTCATGACATGATACATAAAGAAATTGAGGTTTATGTAGATGATGTGATCATAAAGTCAAAGAAGCAGTCTGACTATGCCAAAGATCTGAGAAAGTTTTTCTAAAGGCTCCGCAGGTACAGTCTCAAGCTCAATCCGGCAAAATATGCATTTGGTGTCCCGTCTGGTAAACTGCTGGGATTCGTGGTCAGTCGAAGCAGTATTGAATTAGACCCGTAAAAGATCAAAGCCGGCAAAATGAGCTTGCTTGGAAGGTTAAATTACATCAGCGGATTTATTGCTTAACTCACGACAACCTGTGAGCCCATCTTTAAGATGTTAAAGATGAATGCCGCAGTAAGGTGGACTGACGAGTGTCAAGAAGCATTTGATAAGATCAAGAGGTACCTATCGAATCCATCGGTGCTGGTCCCACCAGAGCCGAGGAGACCTCTAATTCTTTATTTGACAGTCTTGGACAATTCTTTTGGTTATGTGTTGGGTCAACATGACATCACAGGAAAGAAAGAGCAAGCAATCTATTATATTAGTAAGAAGTTCACTTCATATGAGGTTAAGTATACTTTGCTTGAAATGACATGTTGCGCCCTGACCTGGGTGGCACAAAAGTTGAAACATTATCTGTCCTCCCACACTACTTACCTCATTTCTCGCATGGATCCTCTGAAGTACATCTTTCAGAAGCCTATGCCCGTTGGGAGACTGGCAAAGTGGCAGATTTTACTCACAGAGTTTGATATCATATATGTGACTCGGACCGCGATGAAAGCCCAAGCCTTGGCCGACCACTTGGCCGAGAATCTGGTGGATGACGAATACGAGCCACCGAAGACTTATTTTCCCGATGAAGAGGTCATGTGTGTTGACGAGGTTGACCACGATGAAAAGCCAGGTTGGAGACTTTTCTTCGATGGAGCAGTTAACATGAAATGGGTCGGAGTAGAGGCTGTACTTATCTCGAAAATAGGGCGACACTACCCTATAACAGCCTAGCTTCAATTTTATTGCACCAACAACATGGCTGAGTACAAAGCATGCATTTTAGGTTTGAGGTTGGCTATAGACATGGGGATTCAGGAAATACTGGTTTTGGGAGACTCAGACTTGCTGGTCCACCAGATTCAAGGAGAATGAGAAACTCGAGATTTAAAGCTCATACCTTACCGACAATACTTGCATGATCTTTGTCAACGATCCAGGTCAGTTGAATTTAGACATATTCCCAGGATTCATAACGAGATTGCTGATGCCTTGGCCACCCTAGCGTCAATGTTGCATCATCCAAGTCAAGGTATATGTCGACCCCATACAAATCCAAGTTCATGATCAACATGCTTATTGTAATGTGGTAGAAGAGGAAATCGATGGGGAGCCCTGATCCCATGATATCAAGGAATACATCAGGTCAGGGGTATATCCAGTATATGCTACAGGCGACCAGAAGAGAACCATTCGACGTCTTGCCAGTGGATGTTTCTTGAACGGAGGAATCTTGTACAAGAGGACTTCGGATTTGGGACTGCTGAGGTGCATAGATGCTAAAGAGGCTTCAACTATCATGACCGAAGTACATTCTGGAGTTTGCGGTCCACATATGAATAGGTATGTATTGGCAAATAAGATACTTCGAGCAGGTTATTATTGGCTCACCATGGAATGGGATTGTATCAGTTTTGTTCGCAAGTGTCATCAATGCCAGGTACACGGTGATCTGATTCATTCTCCTCCATCTGAATAGCACACAATGTCTGCGCCCTGGCCCTTTGTTGCCTGGGGCATGGATATTATTGGGCCGATTGAGCCGGCAGCATCAAACGGGCATAGGTTTATTCTGGTGGCTATTGATTACTTTACCAAGTGGGTTGAAGTTGTGACTTTAAAGTCCGTAACCAAGAGGACAGTGGTGGATTTTGTTCATTCAAACATCATTTACAGGTTCGCAATTCCAAAGTTGATCATCACAGACAATGCTGCTAATCTCAACAGCCATCTGATGAAAGAGGTATACCAATAATTCAAGATTGTGCATCGAAATTTCACCCCGTATCGCCCTAAGGAAAATGGAGCTGTTGAGGCTGCCAACAAGAATATAAAGAAGATACTTCGTAAGATGGTTCAGGATTCTCGGCAGTGGCATGAAAAGTTGCCTTTTGCACTACTGGGCTACCGCACTACTGTTTGCACCTCAGTGGGTGCAACTCCTTATCTGCTGGTATATGGAACTGAGGTAGTTATACTTGCGGAAGTTGAGATTCCATCCCTTCGGATCGTTGCAGAAGCTGAAATTTATGATAACGAGTGGGTCAAAACCCGTCTCGAGCAGTTGAGTCTGATTGATGAGAAAAGATTGGCTGCAGTATGTCATGGCAAACTGTATCAGAAAAGAATGGCTAAAGCATACAACAAAAAGGTGCGTCCCCAGAAATTTAAAGTGGGCCAGATGGTATTGAAACGTATTCTTCCTTCCCAGGTGGAAGCTAAGGGCAAATTCGCACCAAACTGGCAGGGACCCTTCGCTGTGACGAGAGTGTTGCCTAATGGTGCCTGTATTGAACAGACATAGAAGGCAAATGTGCAGATATGGCTATCAACTCTGACACCGTTAAAAGGTATTATGTATGATCTCTTTGCTCATTTTCAATTGTATCTTGTACTCGGCATGTTCAAATTTGAAATGACGAAGGCATTTTATTCCGCTACCCAAACACTTTCATCCTTTGCTACCCCTTTTGAGCCTTATTTATTTTCTTTTCATAGCCCACTTTTGGAATCAGTAGCAAAAATAAGGGAAAGAAAGAAAAGAAAAGAAAAAAAGAAAAAAAAAGAAAGAAAAAGAGAAGAAGAAAAAAAAAGAGAAAAGGAAAAAGAAGAAAAAAAAACGAAAAAAGAGAAAAAGAAGAAAGAAGAAAGAAGAAAGAAGAAAGAAACCAACAAACAAAAGGAAAAGGGAAAAATATTTGAACTACGTTCGACCTGATTCCTTTAAAAGGATACGTAGGTAGCCTTATGGTTCGGTCTCATCAAATACAAATTAAGAATCCCCACAGACCCCAAAGAAACTGGGGTAGAAATTTCGGACTCGAAAAGATCTGATTCTAAAAGTTGTAATGTTACCCCATTTCCTTTTGAATTATTTTGAGCCTTTACCACCCCTTTCTTTCTAGCCTTGTCCAGAAGCCTGCATTATGGTCCAAAGAAAGACCTTCTGATCAATCTTTGAGGATACCGGGTCAAGCGAGATAGAGACATGATCTGTATCAGGGGCAATACTATACTCGTGAGATGAGAGAAAACTAAAATAAGAGAGTCTTATCTGTGAAAACCCTTACGGGCACCATAAGGCGATGGTGAGATGAGAGAAATTTTAAAATGAGAGAGTCTTATTAGTGAAAAACCTTCCGGGCACCATAAGGCGATGGTGAGTTGAAAGATAAGATAACAAGAGGAATGGGATTAGTGAAAAGCGGGTCTTCGAAGTATGGACTTATGTCACGAGCTGAATATGATTGGTCGGACGGATTAGGCTGATCAATCCAAGATGCATGTCATGATCACTGGAGCTGGCTAATGCTCTTAGATGAGTCTTTCTTCTCTAAATTTCCCTCACATAATCGCCCGTGTTCAAAGTTTTCCTTTATTCCTTTTTGTTAAAAATCATTACAATTTGTTCTTTGAGTCCATTTTTATGACTTTCTTTCGAACTAGCCCATGACAAACAAGCAGGAAAGGATTTTAAAGCTTACTACCAGCTTCTAAATCGCGCAAAAGCAGAACTTGGCCAAACATATCATGACTTGGAATGCGGGGTATGCAAATAGTTAAAAGTTCAAGCAATGAGGTAATCCTCGAGTTTTGAGAAAATACAAGGACGCAACAACACCCAGAATAAAAATGTAATACCACAGCTGATCAGGATGAAGCATGGCAGTCAGCAAAAGCGGATCCTCAGCAAGAGTTAAAACTTGAATTTACTCCTCAGCAAGAGCAGACCCCCAGCAATGACGCCACAAACTAACCACCACGTTTTCAAACTAACAATACTTTATTTGTCTAAAACAGGAGCATGAAAATTTGTCAACCCACAAGGCCCTCCCATGAAGAAAGCATGGCTTAGGGAGCAAAGGGTTTCTATTCAGAATTCCCCAAGAAGAGAGCACGACTCAGGTGAATTTAATTTTTAGTTTTCAGGACCCTCCTGGACAATAGGAATTTAATTTTTAGTTGAGGACCCTCCTGGATAATGGGATTAATTTTTAGTTTCAGGACCCTCCTGGATAATGAGATTTAATTTTTAATTTTTAGGACCCTCCTCGATAATGGGATTAATTTTTAGTTTCAGGACTCTCCTGGATAATGGGATTAATTTTTAGTTTCAGGACCCTCCTGGATAATGGGATTTAATTTTTAATTTTCAGGACCTTCCTGGATAATGGGATTTAATTTTAAGTTTTCAGGACCCTCTTGGATAATGGAATTTAATTTTTAGTTTTCAGGACCCTCCTGGATAATGAGATCTAATTTTAGTTTTCAGGACCCTCCTGGATAATGGGATTCAATTTTTAGTCCCCAGCGAAATCGCCCTCCTGGATAATGGGAATTGGTTTTTAAACTCTTAAACGGCTTTAGGTAGCGTGATTTGATTAATCCCCGTAGATACGCCCAAGTTCCAAACTGGGGTAGAAAATATTTCGTTTGTTTGTTTGCTTTGTTGTAATATCAGGCACCCACCTGGATAACGAGGGAATACATTCAAGCTCAGCTAAATCCCCAGCAGTCTCACAGAATTTAAGTAATCAGGCGCCCACCTGGATAATGAGGGAGTACGTTTTAACTTTCAGCAATCAGGCGCCCACCTGGATAACGAGGGAATACATTTCAAGTCTTAGCTACGAGGCACCTTACCTGGATAACGAGGGAATATATTCAAGGCTCGAAAATCAGGAACCCACCTGAAAAACGAGGGAAGCAATTTCAGAGTCGCTTTAAATTCACAAGAAGCATTAGGAGCCCGCCTGAAGAACAGGGCCAACTTTTCCAATTTTATATTGATGATCAAGAAGATGTTCAAGCAAGATTCAAAACAAGAAGTTAATAGAATCTTGTATTTTCCTCTTTCTCCTGATGTAATTTTTCCTTTTATTTTGATGTAATGGCAGGAACCGCGAACCGAAACTTCCACAGTACTCAACTTGAATCCCTACCTCGGTACTCCATTACTCTTCTCGCTTACGAACTACACGTGGCCTGATTCCTTCATAACCAAGGATATGTAGGCAGCTCAAATACCAGGTCTCGGTCACATTCTCCTCCCTTAGTTTTGTTTCCCCAAGCAGAGGTCGGGTCAAAAACATGTCTTGTCATTTTTTGCCTGAAAACACTCCATGTTTTCCGTCAAAGAGGGGCAACTGTAGACATGTAATTTTTGACCCGCGCCTCATAATCACCTCTAATAATCATAGCATTTGCAGAATAACTATTAGAGTTTATTTCTGTAGGAATTTGTTTCATTATTAAAATTAATCCTATTTTTAGGTACAAAATTAAAAAAAAAATAGTCCCAATTTTTATCCTTAATAATATTATCAAAGTCTTATTTTGGGTATTTTAAAATAAACTTTCAGCTTGTTTTGGCCCAATCGCACAAATACTGAAGTCCAAATTCAGCAGCCCACAAAATGATCCAACCCAGCCCAATCCTCTCAGCCACGTATGAATATCCTAACGACCTCTGACAGAGGATCTTCCTCTCACGCACACACGCACTCTCTGCACACTATTGATTCTCATCATCACTCTCCATAACAGAAATCAGTGAATTCCTTGGAGAGCAAGAGGGGAGATCTGAAGAGGACCATTTCTTTCAGTCTTCTTCTTCCTGGAAAAATTGCCGGAGAAATCATAAAAAGAAAAGAGAAATGAGAACGACCAATCTGAAACATAGAGTTTGATATTGTTTTTCAGTTTGAAGTTTCGAAAAACAAAGATAAATAAAAAAAGAGAGGTCAAATTCACTTTCAATCTTCTTCTAAAAAAATCTCAAACTAAAAAGAAACAAAACAGAGGAGCATATACTTCTACTTCGTTCAATTTCGACTTTGTAGAAAAGGGGATTTGGGTTTCGATTCAAGCTGCCAGTTCGAGCTTCCGGTCGAGGTTCACTGCTACGTAGCTGGTATTGATTCTCAAAACTAGCAGGGATTCTCTACCAGGTCCATCTCTTGACTCTTGTTTATTTTATTTGGATGAATAAAGCATGAACAAAGCCTTGAATGTTTTTTTCTAGATTAGTAACTTTATGAATCGATATGTATAATTCACGCTTATTAAACAGGGAAAGATAATTGAAGCCAAATATCATATGCTAGCTAAAATTGAAACCAAAAACATAGAGGTAACCTGCGTCAGGGTCGATTATGCGACCGCATAACTGATATGCGGTTCGCATTTTCGCGTTTGGGATAGGTTCTGCGACCGCATAAATGATATGCGGTTCACATTGCTAGCTTGGTCGTCGCATTTTTGACACTAAAATTTTGTCCAGAACTCTGCTTCAATGTGCGGTCCTGGCATGCGATTTGCGGTTCACATACGCGATTGCTATCGCATTCTTAACATTGGGCATGGCCTAAGACTTTGTTTAAAGCTGCGGCCCTTCGTGTGCAGTATGCGGTCACATACGTGATATGCGACCGCACATTCCCCACTTGCTATGACATTTCACCTTTTACTTGTTTTCTTTGTGATTTTCGGACCGGGTCTGGTTAAATGCATGAAATAAAACATGAAAAGAACAAGACCATAAACTGAATTTTTATCTTTCTTTATTTTAGATCTCATTTTATTTTATTATATTGCTCGGTAGTGGCATGTTTAGGCCGACCACACTTGGGTTGGCAATAGTAGGACGTTTCTTTAATTTTTGAGGCAAGAGGTCATTCCTTAGTTAAACTTATCCGGGGAATGCCCCGAAGAGCTTATGTATTTGATATTCGGGGGAATGCCCCGAGGTTTTTGTATGTGAAGACAAAAGTGAAACTCGTAGTAGTTCAGTTTTAGCTTTCTTTTCCTTTATTTAGGTGGGAATAACCTCGAACCTCCTGTGTTTTGTCTCAATTTAAACGTATTAAAAGCCAACTAAATCAAGTACGCAACCGTGACCTTCACGGGATTTGGGGAATGCCTAATACCTTCTTCCCGAGTCAAATGAACCCCCTTACCCAAGTCTTTGGTATGAACTTGACTTTAAGTCTAAGTTCCAAATGGTGACCTGGCACACCAAAACCAATTATCAGGTGGCGACTCTGGATTTTTCTTGATTAATCCTCTCTTTGTCACTTCCAAAATTGGAAACCCCTCGTAAAAAAAGGGGAGGAGTGACAACAAGTTGTTGTTCAAAAGTGCTTTTCAAATTGATTAGCTAAACACAAACTGATTTCCAAAAGTGCTTTTCCGAAAAATAATTTTAAAAAAAAAACACTTATCAAAATAAGCTGATTTTTTTAATTTGACCAAACGGGCTATCATCAGTTTCAAACTCAGCGAAGTTATGAGTTTGAATGAACCCAATACTTTGGGTTCAACCTTGTATATGTAAAAGTTTTTCACTGAATATATAAGTATTAATAATATATTTCTAAACCTAATAAATCAAATATGACTATTCTCAAACTTATAAAGTTAAAATTCTACTTCCGCTTTTTAAATACCCTACATATTTTTAATTACTATCACTGCCAAATTTACCATGTCCTCCCCTCAAGAAAGATTACTGCTCCAAATCCCTCTATTCGTGCGATTTGCCCTCCACTTTGTCTAGCCTAGCTATGTGTATATCTTTGTGTTTCATGAGTACAAGAGCTGAAAAGACCCGATAATAAAATAATAAAAGATATAATTAATAGATTCTTTTTTGTTGGAATGTTTTTGAAATAGAGATGTGCCTGTGAATGATAAGATCGGGAAGATTGAGTTTGGAACCTTGAGGTGATGTAAATTTGCTTAAATCACTTTAACTGTTATTCAAATCACGACAAAAATAAGTTTCAAAACTAAAAAAGAAGAAGATGGAATTAAAAGACATCATAATTTAAGGTTTTTGATGCAAAATGAGTTGAACAAAAATAACCTGTTTAAAAAGTTGCGTGTTAAAAGAACATTTACCATATAACTCAAGAAAGGAAAAAGAAAGTGTTGGTGGCAGCGGCAGAATGAAGTTTATTCAATAAATTTGTTAAAGCAAATATAGAGTTTAGAAAAGTTACGGAGTTCGGTCCAACTTGCAGATCATATTCTAATTTCGTACTTCAACTCTCCTAATCTACAATTCTAATTCACGACCCCCACGATCTTCTATCCAGACTTATATTCTCGGTAAGTTGAAGGTAAGTCATGTCCTGCTTAATTATCTCTCCTTAATACTTTTTCGGTCTGCCTCTAACTCTTTTTAATACTAGTTTTACTTTTAATTTACAAAAGAAAAAAAGTTTCCAAAAAAATATATTTTTCATCTAGTCAGTTGAATTTCAAGTAGAGGCTTTAATAATTATATATTGAGTATGTAATAATTTTGCCTTGCTATTTTTGACCTAGTAGGAGTAGTATCCAATTTTGTTCATTTATTTATCCTTTAAAAGAAAACTTACAAAATATATTTTTAGCTAGGTAAATTTAAATTCTAGAGTTAGACATCTTAATAAAAAGATAGTGAATAATTAGTATTATATCATTATCATTTAAAAGAAAAATCAAAAAAAGAAATTGAAGACGAAAGGCCAATAAAATCTTGCCAACTCGTCCAAAGAAATGAGATTTCGTTCCATGTTTGACACAATTTCAAGACTCACGTTTCTGGACATTTTTTTTAGCATTAATTTGTTTTAGTTTTCCTTTTATTTTTTAAAAATTTTCAATTCTATTCTTGCAAAAGGTTCAAAAAATACATTTGTACTTCTTCGAAAATTCGACCACAAACACCACCCAAAACAGCCATGTAAGAGCTCAAAAACCCAACTCTTCTACCCCAAAAACACCACCCGAAACAGCCCCCCCCCCCCCCC
>MCJB01030968.1:255462-270309 GCA_002018475.1 Nicotiana obtusifolia
CCTCCCCCTCCACCTCTCTGTGTGTACTGTGTGTGTGTGAGACCTACTCATTTAAGAAGAGATTTTATGGTTACTTTCCAAATATTATACACTGTCTTAATCTAATATAAATAGTACAAAATATAGAAAAATGGCATTGTTGGGGCCAGAAGGGGTAGAAGTACAAAACTTTGTTGCGCAATCAAAGGTTGATTTATGGTAAAGTTTCACATTTAATTCGAATAAAATGGGTGATATCTAGGTTCCAATGCATGTGAATCTGTTTAATTAATAATTTCTGGTCATACTTTTTTCTTATATATTTGTACTACTATATAACTACTAACTACCCCGCACTCGAAATATATTAAAAGCTGAAAGAATCCCGAAAAGGAAAGTTCAGTACCTAATATTTCTTATTTAATCAAGTAGCCATTTTTCCTTACTCCTTCCGTCTCATATTAACAGTCGTGATTACTAAAAATAATTGTATCAAATTATTTGTCATTTTAGAAGTTCAAGAAAAAATTGATTATTTTTTCTTTTTTTACCCTTAGTAAGAATTATTTTTGAAGATGGAGATAACACATAAATAGAATAAATATTTAATGAAAAGAGATTATATCTTAAGACATAAATAAGGATAGAATAGTTCAATCTCTTTCTTAATTAATATTTCTTAAGGGACGTGAAAAAAAAGAAACACGAGACGGAAGAAGTAATTTTTTCCATCACTGCTTTTAAAATGACATATTAAAGAAGACTCAGTTTTCTTGCTTCTCTTTTGGGGAACATCCAAAAGGGCGTAGAAAATTTTACAGATGGTTTTATTATAAAGGCCCATAGCAGTAATTTATCAATTACTTTAAGATTTATTAGTCACCAAGTCATCTTAAAGGAGGAGAGTTTTGACGTAATTGGTAAAGTTGCTGCTATGTGACTAGAAGGTCACGGGTTCAAGCAGTGAAAATAATCTCTTGCAGAAATTTGCGGGTTAAGGCTGCGTACAATAGACCCTTGTGGTCCGGCATTTTTTGAACCTCGCGAATAGCAAAAGCTTAATGCATCGGACAACTCTTTTTATTCGAGTCATTTTAAAAAAGAAATATACTACTACTACTATTAAGAAATTCAGTAAAGCGGGCCACTAATATATAGTTCATGGAATAGCAAGGGGAATCCTGCGGTAAAAGTTTGAAGGAGAGCCTTGGAACAACGGTAAAATTGTTTCTGTATAGTACAAGTCATGAAAGCAGTAACTTACATTAGGGTAGACTAGCATCACACTCCTTAGAATACAGTCCTTCCCTGAACCTTGCGTTAACACTAAATATTTTGTGCACTCGACTGTCTTTTAATCATGCAGTAAAAGTATGATCACATAATGAAAATCATCATGAAAACCGCTTCCCCTACTTAAAAACATTTAACTATATATGATGAGCACCGCCATTTTTGTATTTTTATTGCGAGTAGTACAAAAGCTAATTATGTTTAATTATGGACATTATCATCCTTAATGGTCTCCATCATTATGAAAAAAAGCACAATAATTAAAATATTTTTGAGAACAGCTTTGGTTCACGTAACCCTAAAATGAACGCACGAGGTGAAGCTAGCTTTCATTTCAAATTGCCGACAAATTAAAGTTATAGGTCACTGATGTTTGACGGCTCATTTAATTTTAAGGAAATTACTACTATTGAAAGTCAAATGATACTTGGTGTTCTGTCATTAGTTTCTTCATAGGTTTTAATCACTAATTTGACGAGTCAATAATTTATAGTACATTTTAATTTGCTATGACCATTGTCAAATTCAAGGTCATATTCCTGAATTTAGGTGATATATGCCTGTTTTGTAGGAAAAGAAACAAAGTGTATAAAACAAGAAAATAGTTAACTCTTTGCCTCAATTGCAAATCTCACATAGTATGCTGTATTGATTTACTTCGTTTATACAGTCAGAAATCTCTATAACAACATCCTTCTATAACAATCATTTACTATAAAAATTTAAGTTTTTCTCGGAATCGATTTTTATTATATTATACTCTATAACGACATTTCATTATAGCAATCAAAAAATATAGAAACAAATGAGACTGTTATAAAGAGATTTGACTGTATATGACGTTTGTGTTAATAATTCTTCACCTCATGTACTAACGAGACGAGATGGTTGATTTCTTACAACGATTATTTTATATATGTAAAATATGTTGTTTTGGAGAAAAAAAAAAACTCTTCCTCCAAGTTTTGGATAAAAATATATTAAATTTAGTTTTTCAGAAAGAAGAAAAAAAGAGAGACTAATTTAACTTTGCAGTAAGAGTAGAACTCATGCCACAGAAATATGCACTTTCTTGAGATGGGCCGATTCAATGTCCAACTTGCTCTCTTGGGCTACGTTTAAAGCATTACATCTTGAAAAATTAATTTAAATAGTCGTTCACCCAATCACTTAAATTAAAAATAGTCAGTAAAGGTATAGTATATGTATAATTAATATATTACATGTGTATAATGAATGTATAATCTATATATATGACTAGAAAAAATAAATAATAAATATAACTGGCTATATGTGTAAAGATCCCTTATATCTTATCTTCTAAAGAAATTAGCCCAACTAATTGGATCTTACCCGACATATAGTCAGTCCAACATTGATAGAGCATTTAGTGAATCGCGATAATATCTGTTGTTTTTTGCGTGCAATCTTTTAACTTAAATAGCTTCCCACTCAACTACTTAAATAAAAATAGTCAACGGATATATAATATATATAAAATTCACGTATAACATGTATCTAATAGTGTATAATCTATGTATACTGGCTAGCCGTAGCAATTTGAGCTCAAATCCATATGACGCGTCTAAGGTTGGGCGGTTCATTGACCTATCTATTTGTTTAGCTCGGCCCATCTTGACCAAGCTCATTCCAGCCCACTAAAGTCGGGTTGAATTTTAGCCCAAATGAATCCATGAATAATTTTGCTAAACTATCGTGATTTTGAACATCCTTAGCCGAAAAATTATACCGTGTATAAGGTAAATATTATTTGTTATTAATAAAAGATACACTTTGAACATCCTTGCATAGATCACTAACAAAAAATGTTCAAATTTCGAACTCCCTTATTGAATTTTCTAGTCCTAATAATTATTACATCACATTAGGACTAGTAATAGTTTATAATAGATTTATTCTAATATCTTTTTTTCAATTGATATTAGACAATTCATTTAATCATTGTTGAGGGCTTGAAGCATTGTCGACCATAGTAAGACTTTATTAATTTTAATTTTAAAAAATTTCATTCAGCTGATTATATGTAACGACCCAGGCCAAATAATAAAGGTACTGTCTGATTTGACTTAACTTTTTTGTGCTACTACGAAGCTTTTAGGCATCACCGTTTTGTGTCTTTGGACTTTTATACAAAAGACGCCTTAATAGTAGAATCTTAAAATTACGCTTATACGGCCCCTAATTTTTCCCTACACCTTCCATCAAACCCATTTTATATGACACATTTTTATTTTTAGTTTTTCACTCTAAAGAATAGCTTATTTTATATTTAATAGTTTTATAAATTTAAATTTTTATTTTACTCTTAGTGACATAATTTTATAGCCGTAGAAATCTTCGTAACAAAGACTATAAGTTTCAAAAAGAATTCTTATCTTTTTTAAATTCCGGTCTAATCAAAACCATCACATACAATGGGACAGAGGGAGTAACTACTCCCTCCATCTCAAATTATCGGTCGTATTTCTCTTTTACACGCTCCTTAAGAAAATATTAAATAGGAAAGATTTTTGACTATTTTACCCTTATTTATATCTTAAGATATCTCTCTCTTCATTTAATACTTATACATAATTAATATATTTGTAATCTTCAAGAATAATTAATATTAAGATTAGAATAGAAAAAAATAATTAATTTACTCTCGAACTTCTAAAATGATAAATAATTTGAGATAATTATTTTTAGAAATCACGACAAATAATTTGAGAAGAAGGGAGTATTAAAGAGAAATAAAAAAGAGTATAGGACAAAATCTCCAATCTCTCTATTCTAAGTATAGACTGCTTTTATCCACATTTTTACCATTACAATGAGAGCATTCACCAACATTAAGATATGGTCCCCTCCAATTCTCCTTAATCCATGTTTTGTCAACGAAAATCAGTACTTAAGCTACACTACAAATCCCAAATACTGGTCGGTTTTCTTTGTCTAGCTTGCTTTTTTCAAGACAATTAGCCGAGTAAATAATGTTATTTAAGGAATTTTAAGACTCTTTTAAGGATGTTGTAGGCATAATCTTGTGCAAAAGAGTTGCTGAAGTTTACAATTTCATGTGAACTTCCTTTCGGTTTGCGACAAGTAGCACTTGCAATTTGGCGACAGGTGGATTTCATTTCTTTTCAAGTTTTACTGTTTTAGCAATAACTTTGGTGGTAACTTTTGGCTGTACTTTAACTGGATTATTAGATTGTATTTTACTCTAGTAATTAGTACCTCTAATTGGTAGAAGCATAATATATTAAAAGTAATTTTTTTTTTTTAATATGAAAAAGTGATAGGCTCCAATGGAGCAACATGAACATGACAATTCACGATGTTGAACCCAATTTACTCGTGATTGAGGCGTAATTGATTATTAGAGATTTTTATATAAACAGTCGGTCATATTCATTCTTTATTTTTTTTAATCATATACATAGTTTATACATTGAATTATATATAATTATACACATATAATGTATAAATTATACATATATTATACCTCTACAGATTATTTTTAGTTTAGACGACTGAGTGAGCTGCTACTTAGGTTTTCTTATTATTATTATTATTATTATTATTATTATTATTATTATTATTATTGCTTTTGTTGCTTTCTATGTTAGTATGTCAAAGACGCATTAAGTGTCAATTCAAGCTCCCTTCTTCCTTTGCACTCGAGAGCCACTCTCCATCCATCCTGAGGAAATTTTTTCATGCCTCCATTACCTTTTGGGAGGACATGCTTCTTCCGCAATATATTTGACAGTAATCATGATTTTTGTCTGAGAAATTTAATCGGAATACTGCTCAGGTTGAAATAAACTTTGCGATGAAGATTTAGAGATACGACCTGTTGAAGGTTAAATTTAGCCAAATACGGGAGATTTATAATTTTCTTTTACAAGAAGAAAAACCTGATTATGATAAATATGTTCCCTTTTCATTCAGAAATAGAAAAAATAAATATAATAAAAAAATCAGAACAAACAACTAACAAGCTCCATGAAAACTGTCTACCTACCTATCATGACACGAGATTATAACTCTAGTCCTTCCAAAGGAATATCTCATTGATGACTCGGGTTCCCCTCGCTCCCTCTCCCCCCTCCCCCCTCCTCTCAAGGGAAGCATTCTTCACCTTCCACCTAACTGCGAGAAATTAAGAACAAATGCATATAACCTTGTCTCCTTCGTAACAAATGCATATAACATTTTCTCCTTCATATAATGCCAATGCAATATGAAATAAGTTTTAGGGAAATTTTCCATTTGAATTACAAATGATTTGCAAGTATAATCATAGACATTGGCGAGCCACTTTGCTTTTAGGTAACAAAACAAAAGAATAACCCCATTATCAACTATGTGCCTTGGGATAGGAAAAATAAAATTTTAATCTCTAAATTTGCAAGTTGGTACTACTTGGGACGATGGGAGAGCCAAATTGCTAGGCGGAGAAATGCTAAATTACAATGTCCCACATGTTAAAAAGCCTGCAAAAAGCCATCATTAAAGGCATAAACCAATAGAGAAAAAGCTACATCATTATTAGTAGGGCAAAAAAGATGCATTCTTGGTTCATTTGCAGTCTTTTTATGTCTATATGATAGTGTATCAACAAAGTTTAGATAGAGTTCATAGAAAAGGCGGATTTCAAAGATCGTTATACGCAACAATCTATTTTAATGTAAATATTAATAATTAATTTTATTTTTTGAACTATTAATTTAGAAGTTTCACGGAAATAACTTGATCATTATTCCCACAATCTCTTTAAAGAAATAGTAATTTAAGAATAAAAATAAAAATTTGAGGTTTAGTAATGACTTAAAGAAATGGTAGGCACTAAGGATTTTGAATTCATCTACTTTTATTTTATTTCCCTCCTATCTCTCCTTACCTAACTAGTTAAAGTAACAAACAAAAGGCTTGGCAGCAAGTATACTTATATAGGAGTATTTTTTTTCCGCACTTATATAGGAGTATCAACCTTGTTTTTTTTTACTATATCCACGGGTGAATTTATAGCCCAGATTACTATGCGCGTGACCTTATGGTCTCTCCCAGACTAATTATTTTATGTACGTATTTTCTCGAATTAGTATAATAATATTTGTTTTCGCTATATTTCAAGAGATTAAATGATGCACTTGGTTGAATACTGAATAATTTATTCATACGAATAAGAATCAATCCCCACTTAATACTTTTTTTTTCAATAGTACACATATGATCTAGAAATTCTAAATCCGCCTTGGACTATATCTACAAACCGTTCCAAGTTATAATGTTTCTGTGAACACAATTCAGTGTCACTTTGGTTTCTGACAAGTCCTAGTCAATATAATGTTTTGATGTTACTGAGGCAAAATTTTCTTTAAATTTTGACCAAAATTTTGTCAGCTCCTCACTGAGAAAGCTAGACCTCTCTAGCTTATAAGGCGGTAAAGGTGGTAAACGGGCGGGTCGGATCGAGAACGAATATGTAACGGATAAATTATTCGATCCGATCTATATGTAATACGGAGAAAAGATGGATTAACCGGCTGATAACATGAATATTCATATTATCTATCACTTTTTGAATATGATCACTTTTGGGAGAATTCTTAGTCACTCAAACTTGTGAAACCTCCGATTTCCAAACTTGTGAAACCTCCTATTTGAGGCTTTACAAATATAAAAGTTAAACACATTTGTTATCCATTAGTTATCTGTTTTCTAAGTGGATAATATAATTCTTATCCATATTTGACTCGTTTTTAAAAAATTTAATTATTCAACCTATATTTTAATGGATAATATGCATGTATAACTATTTTCTTCTAACTATTTTGACGCCGCTAAATATAGGTACAATTGCAAAAAGAAAAAAGAAAAAGTAATTGGTGGTACTTAAACTCAGTCAATGGCACAGATAAGTGAGAAAGGAAGGTTCTTTGGTTGTGAAACAACAAAAGTAGCTTTTTTTCATAAAGTGGATATCACAATTGAAGCTTATCCATCTAAATCTTGCTAAAACTTTCAGGTATATATGGCTGTGAGATATATAAAGGTTTTCTTGAAGTTGCAAAGTTTTGAATCATAGAATAGAATAACCATTTCTTTTTTACTGCTTATACTCAAGGGGGTTGTTTTTAGTGACTCTTTTTCATGGAAATTGGAGGGTGGAAATGCCATGTGGTAAGCTCAGAGGTAAGCACATGGCTTCTCAAATTTCTAAGTATTTGAAACAGTAGTAGGAGAGTGAGGAAGCTGTAGTTTTTTAGGATTTCAAGAGAATCAGTTACAGAGGAAGACCACTAGATTGGTGGTTAAAAACAAAAATAACACTTTTCTAGGTACAGTAAAAAAAGAGATTGGGAAATGTGAGTCAATGAATAGGGAAACAGCCCAGCAATTCAATTCCTTGTTTGCAAAAATTCTTATTATTTAAACCTGCATAGTCTATTCTCTTCTTCCATTTTTAATCTTCTTCTTTTGACAGTTTTCACTTCATTTACTGCCTTTTCTACTAAGTATTTTTGGCACTTCACAGCTGCAAAAGATATGCTGTATTTGCTTTCTTGATCTAAGTTGCACTCTCTCTGACTATTGAAAAATATATTGAATATCTCTCTCTCTTGCAATCTTTACTCTGTTCAATCAAGATTGAAAGTGTCAACCATTTTGTTAATGTCTAAGCTTCTTCTATCCATTAGTACATTCATAAAGATCACAGCTTTTTCAAGAAAAGAGAAGAAAGTTCCCATCTTTCTATTTGCCTTTATCCAATAAACTTTTACAAGTACCACCTTATTGGATATTATAACTTTCCTACTTTTCCTTTTTTCCCCCTTATTTCTTTTGCAAAATCTTGAGAACTTCAGAACAAATGTCTTCTTCTATGTCTCTACTCAGAAACTCAATACCTTTGATTTCTATTCTGGTTCCACCATACTTGTTATTTGCCAGTTTTTCAGGATATGGGGTTCTTTCTATTTCTATCACAACTTCAGTTTTAATTGTATCTACTTTAGCTTTCACATTCTCAAAACAAAGGCATTGTCTCCAAAAGATTGCAGTCCAAGAAAAAGAAGAACAAGAAGCAGTTCCCAACAGTCAGCTACAGGAACAAACATCTCAAGTTGAGGAAATTGTATCAAACCAACAACCTCAAAATGCAAACTTTGGACAAGTTGAGGAAATTTTGGAAGTTCAAAAACCTGAAACTGAAAATAGGGTGGCTCAAATTCATGATTTATATTCAGAAATTTCAAGTCTTGGTAGGCATTCATCTTCAAGTGAAGATTCTGATATTGATTGGCCATTCTCAGGTGAGCTAGAACAAAGTCCATTATGTTCAGATGGTTCAATTTCTGATGAGGAAAGCCTAATTGAAATAGCATTACCAAGTGGCCAATTTGTAAAAGATCCACCTAAGTTATCTTTTCAGCAGTATAACCAAAAGGTATTTGCAGATTTAGCCCCAAAACCCATCTTTCAGCAACATTGCCTAATGGATTTCTTGGCAGATATTAGTGATGTGTATGAAGAAGACAATTTGATTGAGATTGATATATCCATTGGATCCATCAAATGTTCAGGATTTGAAATTCCAGCATAAGTTGAAGGGGAGATTTGGAGCAACAGTAAAGTCGTCTCCGCGTGACCTATAGGTCACGAGTTCCAGCTATGTAAGTAGCCACTAATGCTTGCATTAAGGTAGACTGTTTACATCACACTCTTGAAATGCTACTCTTCCGCGAGATGCCTTATACACCGTACTACTCATTTTAACTTATTAAATTATGTGATGCCTAGTTTGTTAAGTTTTTTTGATCCTTATGGATTTTGTGCTTACTTTAAGAATTAAGGCAATAGGGTTTACAAGAATAGGAGCCAAATTTTACTTTTCTTTTGTTGTGAAAAGTGAAGTTTGTGTTTGCTATTCCATTGACTTTGACCCTACTAAAAGAGACTTCGGATACCAATTAGAGCTGCAGTTGGATAGTGGGTGGTCATTTGTTTTCTCTTAATGCACATTAAAGTGTTATTAAAAGTTTAAAAGGATCTTATTCCTAGGCCATTAATAAATAAGATTATTCTATTTGCATTTGTTTATGTCTCAATCTTCTTTTTGCTGTCCTTTGGCCTTATCTAATTATTCCATTTGTTGAATCACATCTTAGTCTTAAGATCTAATCACATGTTCTGATCCATTTCTTGATTTCCATTTTGATATTTACCAATCAATAGACCTGATTAGGTTTGCTGCAAATATCTTAATAGCTTTATTTAGGTGTCATATGGCCATAAACAATCTATTGGTATTTGCAAATACTACTTTGGTCATCCGTATTTACAAATACCGAATATTTGAAAAAAAATTATTTAAAAATAATGCAAGTGAAATAATTGTTTTCATTCACATATCAATACAAATTTTTTTTTTTCCTACTTCAACCAATATTGTCCTATAGATGGCTTTTAGGGGTCGTTTGGTAGGCTGTACTAAATAAAATAATCCCTGTATAAAAATTTAATCCGTCCAATATAATGTTTGGTTGCTCAATTCAATTTATGCATACCTAATACATGGATTACTTATACTTCCTAGGAGGGCTTAGCTAATAACAAGGAAATCAAGGGATTACTAATCCCTGCATTAACTATACCTGGATAAGACCCTAAAATTACTAAACCGTTCCTCAAACCCTTTTCCTATATTTCTTTATATACAGAAAGAAGAATATTCAAGGGTATAATTGTAAAGAAGAATTTGTATAGTTTTAAACCAAACACAAGTTTAGATTATATATTGCATAGCTAATTTTTAATACAATGAACCAAACACTTGATAAAAAATAATCTCAGCACTACAATCCCTACATTACTAATTCCTACATTACTAATCCTTGCATTACTTGTGTTCGTACGAAACGACCCCTTAGTTTCTTAGATTTTCTGCTCCCTGCGGATTTCTAAATAGTAATCTCCTTTATAATTATTTTTTAGTAATCTCTTAGGAGGTAATCTCCATAAATTATCCAGAATGATTTGATTATTATTTGATTTTATCCATTTAATTTACTGCTACCATTGAAATAATTGAGGTAACAATCCATTTTAAAGAACTTGATCAAGATCATGTTTTGTAGCTAAGATTACACATGTTGAAATCCTTTCTGCACACGCACTGATTGATCTTTCCCTAAGTTTTGGAATATTTAGGGTACTTAATCTGAACATAAAACCTGTGGAAACATTTCTTCTTGGGCTAAATGGTACCAAAACTTTTCAACAACAAAACTAGTCGGAGACATGTAACACATTAGTATTGAATCGTCTTTGTTCAAGGAGCATTTTAGCTCTCAGTGAGACTTTCGGCCTGATTGACTTTTAATCGGATCACAATACGAATATCAGACACGGCATTTGATCTCAAATAGAAACAAATTTGAAAACTAGGGCTACACTAGCTAAAGAATTCTTGAACCACATTTTGTGATTCTTGGCCATAAGGTCCTGTCATAGAGCCTTCTATAGGCAATGCTTCAGTTTTGTACCATCGAAAATAACCTATTTATCCTCTTAAAATAAAGGTAATGTCTGCTAATATCCTTTCCGGACATTCATTGGATTTGTTGTTATTGCATCTGTGAGCACGTGATTTTTGCCTTACTCAAAATACTCCTATAAAAAATCAAAAAATGTTTGTTAATTGATTGTTGGCCATTTTTGGAATTCTATTAGATTTTAATCACTCATATTTAATTATTAATTAATTAATTAATGAAAATACCAAAAAATATCATGCATTGCATTTTAGGATTTATTTTACATTTTTTAGGATTGAAGTGGTAATTAATTGTTTTACATAATTGAAAACCATAAAAATGAGTCATTTTATAATTTAATCTTTAATTCTTAGGTTCAAAGGTTATTTTAATAAATAGATAATTAGAACAATTTTGCATTTTAGGTGAATTAAGATTTTTAGTTACATAGGTTCTTAGCTTTAGAAATTAAATTAATAAAAGGGAATTGAAATAAGGACTAAAATCGGACTGGGCCAAGGTTTAAAATTAAACCTCGCCCAATTGCCCAATTGCCCAACACCCACCGACCCAATACTCCCCCTTTTTTGAAAACTAAAACCCATCTGATAAACCAAACCCCCCTCACTAACCCTAACCTAACCTTTCCTCACCCTTTTTCCGCCGCTGCTACTCCACTGCCACCCATTTCCGTCGCCAAACTCGCCCAAAATCGGACGAGTTAAAACCCCAACTCGTCCGTGGTCCCCTCCCCTTCTGCCTCACGTACTAGCTCTAACAAACCCTGACGAAAACACGTACACTCGAGGGTTTTAGCACCATTTGGGACCACATTCGGTTCAAATGGAGGCCGTAGATCAATTCCCAATTGATCCTCGCCTTCCATTTGTCCCGGATTCAGTTTGAAAAAGCGATTTTCGGACAGAGGTAAGGGTTTTGGATTTTTTTGATTTTTGTTTTATTTTCCGGGGTTTTTGGGGAAAAGGGTGTTTGGGGGGGTTCTTCTATAAATAGCTCGGTTTCTTCTTTGTTGTGGGGGGGGTTTTTTTTGGAGAGCTTTAAGAACAAGGTCGGATTTTTTGGGAGAGGGCTTACGAAAAGAATCTGAAATTTTCAAAAAAAGGGGCTAAAAACAGAGGGAGTTTTGAGTTCGAAAAAGAAAAGGAAAACTGAAGAAAAAGGGAAAAAACAGAGCGTGAGTTCAAATCTAAAAAAAAAAAACAGAACATTATTTAATGTTCGTTGCTGCTGCTGTGGTTGATCTCTGTGGCCGTTTTCGCGTAGATAAGTTTGTTTGTAGTTTTATAGGTATGTCCGAACACAATCATGAAAGAATATGTTAAATGTTAATGAATGGGATCATTAAGATTCCCCTGTTTTCAGTTTCAAGTTTCTGCTGCTTCCCTTTTTCCGTTTGTGTTTTGCTGAATCGGTCACTTCTTTGTTGAATAATTGCTTTTATATTACGCGACCTTGGTTGGTTTGTCGGATGGATACATTTCTGTGCTTTGTTAAATGATATTTGTTGATGTTTCATTGTCACAATTCCGTTTCAATATTAATTTCATACGAGTTTGTCTTAGACAAATCGTTAAAATTTTGAGCTTGGCTGCGATGACGTTGTATGTTCAGATTAAAATAGAAGTATACTAGTTAGTCATATTGAAAGTATGGATATCGCTCGGGATGTCTCACTCAAACTGATAGGCTAGTTTTCGAATTCATGGATTCTGGAAATAGCTCATTTAGTGCTTATCTTATTTGCGGTTGATTGTCATTAACGTAACGACTAATTTTCATAATTTTCTAGATCGATTCATCTTAAGTTTGCTATTATGAACCATATGTTTACTGTGAATTTAGATCTGCAGTCTATTTTTATCATGCTGCTATGCTTAACACAGTGCTGTTATTATAAAAGTTCAAATTGCAGCCGCATTTAGGAATTTAACGGATATGTTGGTAACTAAGATGTGTTAATTAATTCACGTTAAGATAGCCATCTGGAAGTAGTGCCAATCATGTAAAATTTTCAGAATGTAAACACCTTCACAAGTTTATGGCTACGCATGCAATTGAACTAATTTTCAGCTGAAGTTTGTGTTCCTTTTGGCTTCAAACGAAACTGTCCACGAAAGTTGGCCTCAATATTCCAATTGTGTTTGTTCCGTCTGGAAGAAGTTTTTTTTTAGAAAGTTCCCGTCCTTGATTTCAAAAACAGCTTTCATTGGCCGAATTTCGGAGGATGTTGTTGAAACTGTGGATACTAAAGGCTGTAAAATTTGGCTTTCTGAATCTTCCATGCTTTCTTCTTCTATTTGTCTTGGCTTCATTGTATCGGTATCCTTTACTTCTTCAAGGAAATATGAAAGTAATTTCCTTCTTAGTAAATGCGTGCAACTATCTTTGTTGCTGGTATCTCGTAACAGAAAATCTGCGATAAACAGCTCCATATCCCCTCAAAATTCTAACTGTGTTTGTTCTCATATGTTTGTAGTTATACTTGTCAACGCATCTATGCCAAGGGATGCATATTGGGCTTAGCCCACTATTCATTAAAATTAATTGAGTTAACGACTGGAATGATTTCTTGAATGTATAATAGCCAAAGTTCTTAAATAGAGGTGTGCCATACAACTAGTAACGATCATATATGGCCCTCTTAGTTGATAAAAATGTAACATTAATAAACCTCGATCCTTTAAACTTTAGTGATTAGGACTTAAAAAAATGTAATTAATTATGTTGCCACTATGGGTACGGTTCCCGTGACATAGTGACTACATTACCTTCGGGGGTGCCTTTTAGGTGGTCCGATTTAAACAATTTTAAATATTAAAATTAATTTGAGGTGCGCCATACCAGACTAATTTGCGAATATATGGCCCTCATTTACTAATCATCTAGAAAAACTGAGGCGTGCCGTTTAGCAAATTCCATGGCCCTCGACAAATTAAAATACGTAGTCGCTTTAGGCGCGTTGTTCTAATAATTAAATTTTTTAAATTCGGGTGCGCCTTTATTCACCCAAATCTAAAATCTCGATGTCCAATTAAAAGATGTTACAAATTACGGGTGCATTTATGTGACGTAATTCGTGACATATTTTGATTAACATCGCAATTCTCCAATAATTTAAAAGCGAAAAAGCGAAATAAAGTAAAAATGCACCATAGGCTAATAACAGGTATTAAATCAGATAATAAGCCGATTAAAATAATTAAGCGACCGTGCTAGAACCACGGAATCCGAGGGTGCCTAACACCTTCCCTCGGGTTAACAGAATTCCTTACTTAGAATTTCTGGTTCGCAGACTTCAAAAAGAAAGTCGAAATCTTCCTCGATCTGGGATAAAAATAAATCGGTGACTTGGAACACCAATTAAAATATTCCAAGTGGCGACTCTAAAAATTAAATAAATAATCCCAGTTCGAATAATGTCACTTTAATTGGAAAAACTCTTTTAATATATTTTCTTTCCGGGAATGTAGTAAAAAAAGAGGTGTGACAGCTCTGGCGACTCTGCTGGGGATAAAAGAAAAAACCCAGAATCTCTGGTTCAGGGTTCAAGAATTCGAGCTTAGAATGATTGTTATTTTTTGGCTTTTATCTGATCTTATTTTCTGTTGAGCCTAATGTGCTAAATGCTGCTTTTACCGCTTTGATATTATGTGGACTGTATATAAAATTGCTCCGAACCTTTCTCTTCTCATCTTCGGGGAGATGCACGCTGGTCGTGACTTCCCATTCTGTTAGTGTCTTACCTGAAATAAGAAAGAGGCCGGATAAGTTACAAAGCCGGGTGGCCTTTTGGTGCCTTGTACGTAGCCCCCTCCTCGGCTCGAGTTGTCCGCTCGGGTACACAGTCTAGACCAAAGTACCCAGGTTTAACTTAGAATAACATGACCTCATGCCGGATCCCTAGTAGGAACGTTATTTGTGCATCATGTGCATTTGACCTAGGGGATTCAACATAGGGGTTGGGTCCGTCTATGACAGGTGACCTTGAATTCAAAGACCATCCTGA